>CAUYON010013030.1:0-19894 GCA_963573935.1 Arctocebus calabarensis
ATTCTCTTGCCTCAGCCTCCCGAGTAGCTGGGACTACAGGCGCCCGCCACAGCGCCCGGCTATTTTTTTTGTTTTTTGCAGTTCAGCCAAGGCCGGGCTTGAACCCGCCACCTTCGGTATATGGGGCCGGCGCCCTACTCGCTGAGCCACAGGAGCTGCCCTGAGTGTGGCCTTTTGATCACACAAATAAAGGGATTTGTTCTGCTAAGTTTGGATTCGGACAAAGGGCCACACTTGAGGATCTGGAGGGCCACATGTGCCCTTGAGGCTGTAGGTTTAGGGAGCTTTCTATTTCTTCCATTTGGTTTATCTAAGGCTAAATGTTTATAATTTACAAAAATCAGGTACATTGGTATGAGATTGCCATAAACTTTTCATCCTACTATGTGTTTATCTTTGAGATTCAACTCAGTAAAGAATGAAAATGAATAGAGACTATATATATATATAATATATATAAATCTATATATAAATAAAGCAGCAACCGCAATAAATCTCACCCCTTTCAAAATTGTTTGAGATGTGAAAAAAATGTAATGGGCTAATTTGTCAAGGGGTTGACTGGGAAAGCCCACATTGGGGTGTTAATGTGGCAGTGTTAACTTTCCAGCTTGATACTTCTGTTTTTTTCTCTGGCCTCGTCCTAGCTCCGTTGTGGTAGGTCTGCCTTGCCCCTGGGCTGCCTCGCCTCCCTGAGGACCCCATGGTTTCCTTGACCTCTTGCCTTCTGTTTATCAGGCTGAGCCATTCACGGGAGAGCTTCCGTCCCAGCAGACACTGCCCATCCTCGGAGAGAAACTGCACCAGGTTTTCCACAACGTCCTAGAAAACCTGACCAATGTCATGAGTGGCTACTGTCTGCCAGAGCCTATTTTTAGCCTAAAGGTCAGTTACCCGTGAAGAGCAGGTGCATGTAGTTCTCTGTGAAGAGTCAGGTGGGTTTGCTGTATGAGATTAGAGGTTGCTAGCAACAAAAATAATTTTATGGTTGGGGGTCACCACAACATGAGGAACTTTATTAAAGTGTCATGGCATTAGGAAGGTTTAGAACCACTGCTTTAAAAGAAAAAATAAAATGTATCAGGAGTATGTTGGCCCAACTTTGCACCTGGTTTTGCTTCTTACTAGTTGAGTGACCTTTAGTGACTTATTTACCTCTCTGTGATCAGTTGCCTTAGCTGCAAAATGGGAACAATCTCTAGACCTAAGTCGTAGGGTTGTCTCTAAGGATCAAGTGAGAATGCGCTGGGAAAGGTGGTACGGTGCCACCTGGCACTAAGCACAGCACATGTAAGCTCATCTCACAACCTCATGTTACACCCCCTCCCCCATGGGCAGAGAGGGGAGTGGGGACCTTCATGCAGCAGGAGGCTGGGTACTCCCCGAGTGGTCAGTGGGCCATTCCACTCTGGACTGCTCCAGGGTCTGGAGCTCTCACCACTCAAGTGGGGCCTGTGTAGGTCCATTAAGTTGGGCGCTCCCTGCTAGGTGGCGGTGCCCACGTGTTCCCCTCCCCAGGACTGAGTGCCAATGCTGTGGTCCCCTCTGCAGCTGAAGGAGTGGGTGCAGAAGCTCATGGTGACTCTGCGGCACCCATCACTGCCACTGCTGGAGCTGCAGGAGATCATGACTAGCGTGTCGGGCCGTATCCCTACCCCCGTGGAGAAGGCAGTCCACCGGGTGATGGCCCAGTATGCCAGCAATATCACCTCGGTGCTGTGCCAGTTCCCCAGCCAGCAGGTATGTGCCCCCACCCCTGCTGATCCTGGGATGCTCAAGTCGGGCAAGTCCAGGTCGGTCTCAGTGATGTCTGGTTTCTGAACAAGGTGAGCTTCTTGAGATCCACTTACAGCCCTAAATGCTGAGGGCCCAGGGTGTTCATCCCAGCCTTGTCTTCAAAGCCCTGTTGTCTTCTCAAGACATCAGTCATGAGGCTGCACGCCATAAAACTCTCTCAGCATAGGAGGAAGCAGTTGGTGCACAAAGAGGATCTTCCAGAGGATAAGCTGACATCCCTGGGAGAGATTACGAGGTCTCCTCTCTGGCTCGCAGCTTTGATTTTCTCCCTCTGGGCTTTGTAAGGTGATAGTCATGGGGCTCTTCAGGTACCTGTAGTATTTTTTAAGAGTGGGTACCATTTCAGGGTAGTATAAAATACCTCTCCTCACTCCACATTGGCCGCATTTTCTTTTTGTTGTAGTTGCTCCATGGAGCATGTTAAAGATGATTTGCTCCTGGAGGAGCCTGTCTGCTGTTTTCCTTCCTGCCCTCTGGGCTTCTGATGTCTTCATTCACCCATCCACACATTAGTGATTTGAGAGGCAAGAGTCCGCATATTTCAGATTATTCCCAGAGGCCAACAACTCTAGAGGTTGGAATATTGCTTGGTTATAAAACAGAAATGAAGTCTTGATTCATGCCATCACGTGGACCAGCCTGCTATGCTCTGGGAAAAAGCCAGACACAGAAGAGCATATACCACACGATTCCGTTCACATGACACATCCAGAACTGGCAAACTCGGAGGGGAAAAAAGTCAGTTAGTGGTTTCCAGGGGAAACAGGGAGTGACCTCCAGTAGGGACAAGGTTTCTTTATAGGGTAATGAAAATGCTTTAAACATAGATAGTGATGGTAGTTGCACAACTTTGTGAAATACTTTAAGTCACCAAATGTTCATATACTTTAAAGGGGGTATATAAGTTATATCTCAACTAAAAAGGGACCAAAAACAAAACTCTAGATCAGTGTTTTTCAACCTTGTTATCTCACGGCACACTCGAACCTATAGTTAATCTTCCATGACACATTTAAATTATGTTGATCAAAAAAAAAAAAGAGTAAAAGAAGATATACTTACTGTACTTCAGACTTCTTTCAAAAATAATTTAATTAATGATCTTTAAAAATTTTCTCGGCACACCTGAGATCCTGTCACAGCACAGCAGTGTGCCGAGGCACATGGGTTGAAAATCGCCGCTCTAGAGAACCCTGATTGGGAAGGTATATATTTGGCTACAGGAATTTGTCACTGATGCAAGGCTTTTTTCTTTAAAAATATTTCTGATGCCAAAAGCCATATATCAAGAACATTAAATCTGATTATAAAGACAGGGCCCTTCCCCAAAGTAAGCACCCTCAGTTTTGCTAAGATTGCACATTCCTGCTTCTCTTTCCTGGTACTGTTCACATCTGTGGATGGGGACAGTGCCCGTGTGTGCACCTCTTTATGTGTTTCGTTGTCTGTCTTGGTCCTTGAATTCCTCCAGCAATATGTCGAGGAGGATGAACAGTGCTGTTTTGGGGTGGCCAGAGAGCTTTCCGGCTCGAATTTTTGGTCTTTGAACCTTATCGAGTGCCTGTTGTGGGGCCTCCAGATCGCCTAGTTGTCAACAGTCAGACCTTTGTTTTCTCACCCAGATAGCCACCATCCTGGACTGTCACGCGGCCACCCTGCAGCGGAAGGCTGACCGAGAGGTCTTCTTCATGAACACGCAGAGCATCGTACAGTTGGTGCAGAGGTGACTCCAGGGCCCTCTGTGGGGCGAGGTCATCACACTGACCTGTTGCATGTATTGTACCAGGGAGGTGCTCTGGGAAGGAGGCTCTAAATGAGAGAAAGTGCGTTACAGTCCTGGCAGTGTCATTCCTAACAGCAGGAACCTGAACAAGGCATTTCTGTGAATATCAGTTTAAACGCCAGGTGATAAAATGCGAATAAAAACACTTTACAGGATAAGTCATTTGGAGTTATAAATAGATTGTTTTTTATAAAGTGCTGACATATAGCAGATACTTGGTGGTAGCTTTGATTGTGAGACAATGGGCTGAAATGGTTTTTTGTGTGTGTACTAAAAGACCACACAAATTGTTTTTGTGGTTTTGCGGACCATAGCAAAGGAAAATGGATGAATAATTTTGAGTAGTTATTGAACAAAGGTGGTCTACCACAGGACTGTTCTGATGATGAAAAGAATTTTTACCCTTTGCTGTGAAAAATCCACCAAGCAAGCAAGAAAGCTTTGCTTTAAAAGATAGAATAAGTATTCTCTGGTTTGAACCAATGAATTCAGCACATTTTCCATGTGCCAGAAACTATGGCAGGTACAAAGAATGTGAGACTGTGAAAGACTGCTGTGCTTGTCAGGAGTTTCCAGCAAGCAGGGGACTCACATTGACAACACAGACTTATAGCTGAGGGAGGGAGAGTTCAGTGTGGAATCCCCACAAAGTGAAAGTTTATGCAACCCAGGGCTGCAAGGGGAGGCTTTCCTCTAAAACACATCAACTGCTAACCTTAAACTCATCTTTTAAGCTTCAGAGAAACACCTAGGAGAAATGAAATTGATTCAAATTTCCTAGCAAATTTTTTGTGCTGAACATAAATGTCCAAATTCTGTCCTGTGTTGGGAGGGTGTGTGTGTTTTAAAATCACACTTGCATCAGTGAGCGTTTTAGGTTCTTGCTGCCTTTCGTTATCATTTGGAGGTGCTGGGGTTAGGCTGGTTTCTACTTCCCTAAAACTCAGTGTTGCATTTCCTAAGAAACTCCATTCTCTGTGTTCAGAAATATTTCAGAAGAGGAAATGTTTAGGTTTCCAGGTTAAAAATGGTTTAACATCCAGGTTAAAATTTTGTTTCAGAGGAGAAGTGAGATTTACATGGGGACCTTTGGATATATGTCTTTCCACTTTATATTTTTAAAACTGTCTTTATACATTGGGTGGTTAATTGGAATTTTTGCTTTTAATGGTTAAAGCCTGCTAAAATTGCCTGCCCTTATTAAGTATTTCAACTCTTTAGTTTGTTCCCTTCACTCTGGGGCTGGACACCTGCCCTCCCAAAGCTCGGGGTTCTACTCCAGTTTGCTGTAGGACTTGGGCAAGTCACTACTCTGTTTGGCCTATAGAATGAGAGCAAAAATCTCTTGTAGGACTGAGGATTAGAGTGTATAATCTCCAGATACTTTAAAAAATTATTATTATTGAGCGGCGCCTATGGCTCAAGGAGTAGGGCGCCGGCCCCATCTACCAGAGGTGGCGGGTTCAAACCTGGCCCTGGCCAAAAACTGCAACAAAAACAACAAAAATTATTATTATTATTTTAAAATATATTTCAGTTAATTTTTTGAAATAATTGTTTGTAGCGATGGTGTCTTTGCTATGTTTTGGTCCAGGCTGAACTTGAACTCCTGGGCACAAATGATCCTCCTATCCCATCCTTCCCAGATGCTTTGTTACTATTTTTTCTTGTTTGCATTTATAAAAGTGCTGGTTGAAGGGCGGCCCCTGTGGCTCAAGGGTGCCCATATGCCGAGGTGGCGGGTTTGAGTCTGGCCCCAGCCAAAACTGCAAAAAAAAAAAAGTGCTGGCTGAAGGTACTCAAGTGCTGGAGGAGGGGTATTTGGGCGTTAAGAGCAGCCTTTTCTTCCTCCCTAGATACCGCAGTGGGACCCGGGGCTATATGAAAGCGGTTGTATTGGATCTCCTTCGAAGATATTTGCATGTCGAGCACCATTTCCAACAAGGCAAGAGATGCCACCACTGCCAGCAGGGGCACTTGTGACAAGCCACTGGGCGGGGGAGTGGGGAGAAGCCTTACTCCTGTGTGGTCTTTTGTCTCCTCCGTAGCTCACTACGACAAGTGTGTGATAAACCTCAGGGAGAAGTTCAAGCCAGACATGTCCCAGGTGCTAGACTGCATCTTCTCCCACGCACAGGTGGCCAAGAAGAACCAGCTGGTGATCACGTTGATCGTAAGCAGGAAGGGTTCCCTTTGCCCCAGCTGCCGGTGGGTCATGACTCCACAAACCTTTTTCTAAAAAGAGCCAGAAGGCAAATATTTTAGACTTTTCAGGTTAGTATGGTCTCTGGCCTGAGTAGTCAACACTGCCACTGTAGTTTATTTGAATTGGCCTGACTGTACTCCAGCTAAACTTTGTTCGCAAAAGCAGGCTGTGGATGGGATTTGCCAGCTCCTAAGGAGACCATGCCTAACACTTACACAGCACCTATTTTGTGCCAGGCACTCTTGAAAGACTTTACAAATAAGTATCAGGTCATAGCAACCCTAGAAGTTAGGTACTGCTCTAACCTCCTTGAGTGTTGGCAAAGCAAGATGCACCTGTTAATAAGAAAATGCACAACTTAATAACAAAAAAATGTTATATATAAAAGGTAGTAGACAGATTTTATTTTAATTTTTGTTTATTTATTTATTTTTGAGACAGAGTCGCAAGCTGTCACCTGGTGCAGTCAGCTTGCTATCCAAAGACCTGGGGTCGGGTCTATAGATTATTCTGCCATTCATATCTTGTGTACATACTGACTTTCCTCTGGACATGAAATCACTAAAAATCATGTCCACTAGAGGACAGCCTGGGGAAGATGGGTGGCCTCCAGCTCAGAAAATTAGGATACTTGCTTGAGGCTTTTTGCTGGAGGAGACTAAAAATGTTGAATCAGTATAGTTTGGGGGTTTCATTATTTTATATTAGTTATGTGAGTTTCATCATTCTCTGGGTTTTTTTGGTTCCATTTGTTAGAAAAATAGCAAGTTCTTTGCACCTAGTGGTAATTGGTACCCAGGAGGTTCTCATTAGAGACTTTCAAATTGAACAATTCCTTTGAAATGGACTTTTTAGTCTTTTAAGGGGACCTAGATTGTGAACATCAATTCAGTAGGACTTTGTTGTGACAAAACATGATACTATCCACTAAAACATGAGATGAAAGTTTCACACAAGTTAATAAGAAAAAAATGTTATATATAAAAGGCAGTAGACAGATTTTATTTTATTTATTTATTTATTTTTGAGACAGAGTCTCAAGCTGTTGCCTGGTAGAGTGCTGTGGTGTTATAGCTCACAGCAACCTCAAACTCTTGGGCTCAAGTGAGCCTCTTGCTCAGTTTTTTTATTTTTAGCAGAGACGGGGTCTCGCTTTTGGGCAGGCTGGTCTTTAACTTGTGAACTCAAGCAATCCACCCACCTCAGCCTCCTAGAGTGCTAGGATTACAGGAATGAGCCACCACGCCCAGCCTACTAGACAGATTTTTAAAATGTTCACACATTTAAGTTTGAGTTTTTCATCTCTTAGAAAACCACCAGCTGCTGGTTGGACAGCACCTTGCTAGCTTCTCCTTGGAGCCACAAACTTGGTGAACAATTGGTGGCGAGTAATGTTGCTGCCACTTGATAACACAAAGCAAATCAGAATGTGGGAGGTAGAGAAGATTGAGAATAATTTTCTATGAAATTTCTTTAGCCCTGATGTGCCTGTATGTTTGTGTATGAGATAGTAATACATGTATAAAATTTCTGATTATAAAAACTGTATAGGCTCATTATAATTAGGAAAAATGCAGAAATACTTGTAGAAAAAAATGACCCATGGCCCCACCATCTGGTGACTTCTTAGAGTAACAGTCTTGGCTGATGCAGGGGTAAGGGGCGTGTTGCCCAGAACTTCTGATTTCCAGCAGTCACTGATTTGTCTTCAGTGAGTATTGAGGGAGCAACTGCTTTGAGCCTTTTCTAAACCCCTTGTACATAAGGGGCGTAAGAGAGGAGATGGAAAGACCAGTTGCACACAGCCCTGGTTTCTGGCAGAAAGACTCTTCATTCAGAAGCAGGAAAGAGGGATGGACACAAAGAACATCATCCCTCCCTCTTCTGCAAGTCTCACTTCTAGGTCATTCTCTTCTGGATCTGCGAGATCCTTAAGTCAGGCAATTATGTGTGGGTTAAAGAGTGAGAGGCTTTGGGGGGGCAGAATAGGCCTGTGTTGGAATCTGGCTCCACCTCACAAGCACTTAGTGGCCTTGGAGAAAGGCATATTGCCTCATTGAGCCTCAGTGTTCCCATCTGTAAAATGGGGATCATGATACTAACTTGCCAGGTGAGTGGGAGAATTTCGGGAGCTAATGTAAAGGATCTGGCCACTTCCTAGCTCCCTGGCTCATAGTAGGTTCCCTGTAATCCCTGGATACAAACAGTAATATAGACAGGGACTCAGTAGTATGTTTTTTCTTACCAGGTGTTTAGGGCATGTTTTGGATGAATGGATGAAAGGGGGAATAAATCAATGAGGTGGGCCCCACCCAGAAAGTGATAAGGGAGTGTGTTCAGAGAGCTGGGCAACTGTCTAACTTACTGGGCAGCTGTACCCCTGGCTGAGGTGGGTCCTGGCATGTTTCTCTTGGCTGGAGAAAAGCCAGGTGCATTCTGTTTTTGTCCCCCAAAGGATGAGCTCTGTGGCCCAGACCCTTCCCTGTCGGATGAGCTGACCTCCATCCTCAACGAGCTCACTCAGCTGAGCAAAAGCGAGCATTGCAAGGTGGCCCTCCGAGCCAGACAGGTAGGTCCAGAGGTGCACCATCCCACATCTGACCCTCAGCTCCTCCTGGACCTGAGGCTCACCGGGACCCTCCATCCCTCCCTCCTCTAGGTCCTGATCGCCTCCCACCTTCCCTCCTATGAGCTGCGCCACAACCAGGTGGAGTCCATCTTCCTGTCTGCCATTGACATGTACGGCCACCAGTTCTGCCCAGAGAACCTCAAGGTGAGGCCGTGTCTCCCTCCTTCCACTTTCTGCAGAGCACACATAGTGGCGAGGTGGGGGCCTCGGGGAAAATGGATCCCTTTGCCCTCAAGGAGCTTGCACTCTGGTGCCGGGTGTGGCCACAGACACAGACAGCTGTCAGTCCAGTGCAGACAGAGCTGCCAGAGAGGGCAGTGGGGGAGGCACCGAGAGATGTGGGCGTGGAGCCCCATACTGCAGGGTGGACTGTGTGACAGGCAGCAAGGGCTCACCGGGGAGGAGGTATTGAAAAAATTCAGCAGTGATAGAGGCTATTTAGAAGACCTCCCATGGCTAAATCATGGCATTATCTTCCCAGGGACCCCTCCCCCAGTCCTGGACTCTGGCTCATTTATAAGCTTCTAGGTACGGGAACCCTGCCCTGGGTCTGTCACCCCAGCATTCTTCAGTTCCGTCTTCCATGATTAGACGTGGGAGGAGTCCGTGCACTGCTGGCCACTGGCCGCTCTCAGTGGTAGCGACAAGATGGGCTTCTCCCCGGGTCCCACTGCTTCTACACACCCTGCCAGTGGTTAAAATTTGTTCACATTCACTTTCCTTGTTTCCGTTTTTAATCTCCCATAGAAATTAATCCTTTCGGAAACGACCATCTTTGACGTCCTGCCTTCATTCTTCTATCACACTAACAAAGTCGTGTGCATGGCGTCTTTGGAGGTAAGCAGGACAGACGCTCAGAAGGACCGCTCTGAACACGACAATGCTAGCATCTGCTACCACACACCTTTCAGTCGTGATCTAACCATTCTCTCTACTAGCCAGGTTCTACACCTGTCCCGTCTTACCGAGGGAGGAATTGAGGCTCAGAGAGGCAAAGTGACTTGCCCAAGGTCACACAGAACCAGGCAGAACCAGGTTTAATATTCAGTCTGTCTTATTCCAGAATCAGTGTTGGTAATCACTGCTGTTTCCTGAGTCATTCTAGCAGATCACAGTTAATTACTAACCCCCAAGAACCAAGTTCAAAGTACCTCCTCAAACTGTAGTCCTGGCATGTTAGGAGGCCAAGGCAAGATGATTGCTTGAGGCCAGAAATTTGAGACCAGTCTGAGCACATCTCTACCATTTAAAAAAAAAAAAAAAAAAAAAGTACTCATACATTTAATACCCTTGAAAGACCTTTTCTGCTTGGAACAATGAAAGCCAGAGGACCTCAGGTGACAACTTAAGGTCATTGCCGTCATGGGGCAGATTGAGAGGCATGGTCAGTTGCAAACCCCAGATTAGAGCAACTCTTGCTCCTGCCCCCTGCTCCCTGAGTTCAGGGGCCAAGAGGTGTTTTGTTAGTTACAGGAAATCAGAGTTTTTAATATATCTTTAGGAATCCTTTGAAGAAAATATGAGATGGTACAGGTGAAACTTGCTAAATGTAGAATATAAATGTCTTAACACAATAACTAAGAAAATGCCAAGAAGGCTGTGTTAACCAGTTTGATGAAAATATTTCAAATGGTATATAAAACCAGCACATTGTACCCCATGATTGCATTAATGTACACAGCTATAATTTAACAAAAAATAAAAATAAAAAACACACTATGAGATGGGGCAGCCATTGTGGCTCAGTGGGCAGGGCGAGGGTGGCAGGTTCGAACCCGGCCCCAGCCAACTAAAACAACAGTGGCAACTGCAACAAAAGATACCTGGGCATTGTGGCGGGCACCTGTAGTCCCAGCTACTTGGGAAACTGAGGCAAAAGAATCGCCTAAGCCCAAGATTTGGAGGTTGCTGTGAGCTGTGATGCCACAGCGCTCTACTGAGGGTGACAGAGTGAGACTCTGTCTCAAAAAAAAAAGAAAATATGAGATGATATCTTATGTTTTTAACATGACTCTCTCCCCTTGGGCTGCTTTGCTGCTGCTGGTGGCATTTCTTCTTTTCTTCATCCTTTGAGCTCAGAGCCTCCTCTTGCTCTTCCCTACCTTTTAACCCTGTGGTCACTCACTGGAAGGTTGGCTGGGTCTTCATGGAGGCCATTTGGGCTTGTGGAGCATGTCACAGGGTCTCCTGGGCCTCTGTTTTTTGACCTGTTCATTGGGTTTCACCCAGAATTGTTCTAAGGCCCCGCTCTTTGTTTCTAACTGTGAGACCCAATACATTTCTTCTGTAGTTTTCTTTTAAAGTGTTAAATCCTATTTATGTCTGTTAAGGATTTTTCTAGGATGCTTTTATACACCGATCACTTTGCTTAGCAAGTTTATTGAATACAATTCAACATTTTCTTTCTTCGTGACCCCTTCGTGAAATGAGCTTTCAAGCATATGATTTGGGCTCGGCCTCGTGACGTGGTAGAGTTTTGTCCCTACTCTAAACATGTCAGGTGTCTCCAAGACCACCTCCGGGTTAGGTGATGGGTTAGAAGGACTCACAGGACTCACAGCTATGATTTGTGACAGCAAAAGGAAGACTCAGTCAGCAAAGGGAAAGGCACATGGGGAGAAGCCTGCTCTTACCTACACCTTAGTGGTCCTTCACAGATCACTTCTGGTCTCCTTTGTAGCCTGTGTTTTCTCAAGTTTCGGGGATGCTCTGTGGGTCCCTCTGGGAGAACACCCATCGTGTAATACTTCTGCGTCAACAGGTTTATGTGCGGAGGGGCTACATCGCCTATGAGTTGAACAGCCTGCAGCACCGGCAGCTCCCAGACGGCACATGCGTGGTGGAATTCCAGTTCATGCTGCCCTCTTCCCACCCAAACCGGTATGGAGTGGCATGTGCCTGGTGACAGCCCATTTTCCTTTTCTCCCTGACCCCTGCGTCTCTGGAAGGACCCAGCGGGGTGTGTCTGGGCTTGCTGAGGTCTCCGCACTGCACCATTCCTCCATTTGTAAATGGAGATGATTCACAGTCTGCCCTCTACTTCTGCTGTGTCCGGTACAATAGCTACTACCTGCTTGTGCCTATTTAAGGAAAATGAAAGTAAAATTCAGCTCCTTGATTGCACCAGCTACACTGAAGGTGTTCAGTAGCTGTGAGTGGCTCTTGGCTGCCCTGGTGCACATTGCAGTTGTAGAACATGCTATCACCACAGAAAGTTCTCAGGACTGTGATGTCCTAGACCACTGGGGACAGCAATGGAGATGAAGACAGTGCCTGCATGAAGAAAGTTGTTTGATAGTAGCTACCCCATGACGATGATGACATCCTTTTGTTACTGTCTGGGCCATTGGCCAGCCTCTGAGTGCTCCCACACTCATTTCATTCCATTTTCGCCATCTGTCAGTCAAAAGTGTGTTTCCAACCCCGTCTTACAAATGAGGGCACTGGGGCCTCCGCCTGACACAGGCTGATCCTCTCACAACTGCAAAATAGGAATTTGAGTCCAGGTCATGCTCTTACTTACCTCCAAGTTCCTCCTGCAGCTTTTGAGGGCCTCCTTGAGTCAGGGGCCAGTAACACATGTTGGCTTGTCCATGTCCACTGTACTCTGACCTCCAAAAGCCATGGCTCAGTGGAGCCTTGCCATGTTCTTACTTGGAGACAGCTGGTGTGTCTGAGTCCCCTTCAGCTCCTGATCTCTTTTTTCATCTGTCTTATTTAAGGGCCAGAGTGCCATTCAGGCAGGCTGAGTGCAATACCTTCTTCAAAGTAACTCTGCCTCCCTGGAGTTTTAACTCATTAAATTTCACTCTTTCTCTCTCTCTGATTTTGGTTCTTGTGGGGGTTCCCAAGGCCTTGCTGTAGCTTTAACAGTGTCGGGGTTCAGTTGTCCAGATCTACATAGACAGCAGGATTTGTGCTTTCTTTTTCTTTTCTGTTTTCTTGTGTGTGTGTGGGGGGGGAGGGGCTTAATATGCTGTGCCAAGTGCTTTCTTGAAGCAGGGATTTTTCTACTTTTGGGGGACTTTTAAAGCATATGTTTCTTCTTCTGTGCACGGGTTTTAAGAAGGAAGGTGCTGCTCTGTTTGGGATGAAGGAAAAAAACCAGCTTCCCATGAGGCACTTTCTTTCTGTATTTATCATTTATTTTTACCCTTGTTAAAAAAAAAAAAAAAAAAGAAGATCATGACATTTTGCCCTATTGAGAGAAAGGCAGACAGACAGTTTGCTGCTAGGGGTCAAGTTGGGAGGTGTGATGTGAGACACTTTGCAGTTGTCTGCCCCTAAGGAGGAATTCTCTGTTTTGTTTATTTTGGCTTCAAGTTCAGCCCAGTTAGGAAAGAGATGGCTCTCCTAAGGGCTGTGGTCATGCCTTATTTCTTAGAAAGGACCTACACGTATCCAGGTTATTGATTCTGGCATTCAGTATGGGCACAGGGTCCTGTTTTGACCCATGAGATATTGAGAACCTTCAAAATCCCAGGCTCGCAGAAGAAAGCACGTGCCAAGCATGAACCATATTGTCTATTCAAACAGTTTAGTGCAGCGAGCTATCCTCACCCTTTAGGAAATGGTGGAAACCCTCCCCAAGTCCAAGTTCCCAGACCCCACCCACGGCCTGCACACAGGTGTCCTTTCCCAGAGCAGCTCCAGGCCTGCCGTACTCACCTCCCTACACACCTTCTGATAACCCCGCCAGCCCAATTCTGACAACCTCAGGTGACCAGTTTGGGTTTGCTCCTGGCAGCAGTAGCTTTCTAGACTCTCATAGGCTGCTGACTTCATCCTAAGAGCAAGTTTGATGGAGGTGGAGGAATTAGCTGCCTAGGTCTCTGCTCAGGAGAGACTGATGCTGGGACTGTTTATTCTCCATGCAGCCAGATTCACCATTTGAAATTTACCTTGGGACTGTGTTGAGACTGGACTTGCTTGCACACGTGCATCATTCATTCATTCATTCACTTGTTGAGCTCTTCCTGTGTATCATGTCCTGAGGAATGAGATCAGCCTCCAGCCTCTGCCTTTGTCCCCCTCCACAACAGCATTTTAAGCCCCACTTTGGGAGGGCTCTAATTCTGCTTGCTAAAGCTTCAGAGGCAGGGGCAGCTCTCAGGGTTGGGTCTGCAAGAAGCTGCCTCATCCCCTACTTGTGGTCACCCCTGCAGGATGGCCATGCCCATCAGCATCACCAACCCCGACCTGCTGAGGCACAGCACGGAGCTCTTCATGGACAGCGGTTTCTCCCCACTCTGCCAGCGCATGGGGGCCATGGTGGCCTTTGAGAGATTCGAGGACTTCACCAGGTATCCAGCATGGCCTGGCTTCCCAAACACCCCCATTCACTGGACACACAGGTTGGGGAAGACCCAGAAACATGGCACAGCAAGTGTGTAACCACCAACAGAGTAGTGACAGCCTTATAGAGCAAGGGTGTGAGCCTGTTCAATGAGTCCTGGCTCTGCCTTTCCCAACTGTGAGACCAAGCAAATGATTTAACCTCTCTGTATCTTGGTTTTCTCATTTATAAAGTGGGAATAAAAGAAGGACCTACTTCATAGGGGCACCATGAAAATCAAATAAGATGGCGTGTGAAGTCATATTTATATGTATTTTTTTGGAGACAGTCTTATTCTGTTGCCCTGGGTAGAGTGCTGTGGTATCATAGCTCACAGCAACCTCAAATTCTTGGGCTCAAGTGATCCTCTTAACTCAGCCTCCCAAGTAGCTGAGCCTACAGGCGCCTGTCACAGCACCTAGCTAGTTTTGCTTTTGACAGGGTCTCTTGCTCAGGTTGGTCTCAAAAACTGTTGAGCTCCAGCAATCTTCCCACCTCAGCCTCTCAGAGTAGTAGGATTATAGGCATGAGCCACTACACCTGGCCAGTGAAGTCATATGTTTAAAGTATAATTAATGTGCAGGTAACATGCTCGGTAAATGTTGGCTACCAGGACTGTTACTGTCATGCTGTTTTCTCAACTTTTTATTGCATGTCAAGCATTATGCTTAGATTATCTCATTGAATTTTCACAAGAGCCCCATGAAGTGATGACTCATTATCCTTGTTTGATTCAGAGGTGAGGTGAGGTTTCTAGAATCTCTCAGCCAGTGGAAAAGAGAGCCAAGAGCTGACCTCAAGTCCAGCTAATGCCTTAGAGCACTGGAATTATTTCTGAACATGGATCACGTAGGCCCATTCTTCCCTTTTGGGAAAGACCCCGCTAGGGGTCTTTGACCTAGACAAAGAGCCACCTCATCTGAGCTCTGCACATAGAAAGAAGTGGGACCTGGGACTCCCCTCTCCCTGGCTCAAAAGGGACAACAGCCCTTCAGCCCTCCCTCTCTGCCTGTGCCCCCAGGAACTTTGATGAGGTCATCTCCTGCTTTGCCAATGTGCCCAAAGATACCCCCCTCTTCAGCAAGGCCCGTACCTCCCTGTACTCTGACGATGACTGCAAAGTGAGTATCTAAGCCCAGGGAGCAACCTGGGGAAGGGATGAGTTGCAGCCCCTGCCCTTCTGCCTGCCCACCCACACTCTCGTCTGTTCCCCTCTCAGAGCCTCAGGGAAGAGCCCATCCACATTCTGAATGTGGCCATCCAGTGTGCAGACCGCCTGGAGGATGAGGCGCTGGTGCAGACCTTACGGACTTTCGTGCAGTCCAAGGTACCCTGGGTGTGCTCTGATCCTGCAAGGCAGTCCGTGTACCTGAGCGGTACAGGGGAGGTATTTCTAGCCTAGCTCTGCTCTTCCTTGTAATGGGCGACCTTGGGCACAGGTGGCTGAGTGTGGGGACAGCATTTCTCTCTTCTGGAGTGTTGCAATGGTTAAATGACAAAACATACACACCACTTAGCCTGTCATGAGCACAGAGGACACTTTCAATAAATAGTTCGGAGTTTTAAGGGAATTTGTTAATGGAATATCCCTAAAACTTAGTGACTATTTGGGCAAATAACCCCGGTTGCTCTGTCAGTCTGTGTGTGGCCATCGCCAGGGTATGTTCTTATCCTGCTGGTAGACAGCTGTTACCTACATCCAAGGGCTTCAGCTACAAACAGATGTGGAGCTGCCTTCCACGAGTGTACATGGTGGAAACACACAGGTGCTGAAGTCACACCTGCCTGGTCAGCGTGGGTGCTGACTTCCTCACCTTTGTGACCCAGAACAGGTAACTTTACCTTTCTTTCTTTTTTTTTTTTTTTTTTTTAGAGACAGAGTATCACTTTGTCACCCTCAGTAGAGTGCCATGGCATCAGCTCATAGCAACCTCCAGCTCTTGGGCTTAGGTGATTCTTTTGCCTCAGCCTCCTGAGTAGCTGGGACTACATGTGCCCTCCACAACGCCCGGCTCATTAAACCTGCCACCCTGGGTATGTGGGGCCGGCACCCTACCCACTGAGCCACAGGTGCTGCCCAATTTTACCTTTCTGATATTCATTTCTGCCATCTGTAAAATGGGATCTGAGATTCTTAGTTTATAAAATAATCAAATATGCCCAGCATGCTTTTTGGCTACTATTTCTTTACCCTCCTAACTTGTCTGATAAGAACACTTGAGAATTTTCAGTTGCTGCTTTTTAGTCAATTAATCTATATGTCTTTTATTCCCCATATTATCTTGGTTGGAGGGACACCTCCTCTGTCTGCCCTGAGGTCCCTCAGAGGAAGTCGCCTGGTGATCTATGGATAGGAGATGCTGGGTGCTGGGTGAATGAGGCTAAATTGTGGATAACCCCATCAAAGCTCAGGGACATTATTTTATAAAGGCTATCCCCAAAGTTACCATATATATGTAAGGGAAATGATGCCATGTGTGGTGGCTCACGCCTGTAATCCTAGCACTCTGGGAGGCTGAGCCAGGTGGATAGCTGGAGCTCAGGCATTTGAGAACAGCCTGAGCAAGAGCGAGACCTCGTTTCTACTAAAAATAGAAAACTAGCCAGGTGTCATGGTGGGTGCCTGTAGTCCCAGCTACTCAGGAGACTGAAGCAGTAGGATTTCTTGAGACTGAGAATTTGAGGATGCTATGAGCTGTGATACCACAGTACTATACCCAGAGTAACAGAATAAGACTGTCTCAAAAAGAAAAAAAGTAAAATGGGATATTATAGCTAAATGTACTTTTATTTACACAATTTTTATTATGAAATTTTATAAAATATTTCTCTATGTGTAGGTATATAAAGATAAAGTATGAGTTTGTTAATTTTTCCTATGTTCGGCAACCTTTGGGACACCCTATGTTTAGCTTTTACTTAATGACCCCCAGAATGTATCAATGTTCACTGTAGAAAATGTTTTTAAGGTGCAGGGAAATCCCAAAAGTAGATATAACAGGAAAAGCTACAGCCCTATCCTCTGAGGCAGCCACTATGAAAATGGTGGCATGTTTCCAAGCAGGCTGCTTCTTCTCAACATAGCTGGTGTCATTTCTGGATTTTCAGGTCAACATCCCAATGCATAGATAAGGTGACATCTCAGCTGGTTGGGCATTTGTCTATCTTCCTAACTAAGTCACGTGAAGCTCAAGGTTCTTGATGGTTCTTGCCTAGAGAGGGAAGTGGGGAGAGGTGTCAGACTCACCTCTGGAACATGTGGGCAGTGAGGAGTTCTGGGGTGTGTACAGCTGTGTCCTGGAGTGCCACATAGCCATAAAAGGGAACAAAACAGGTCTCTGTAAATACTGACCAGGGAGGACATCCGTGAGGTAAAAGAGATTAAATGTTTTTATCTCCACATATGGGGGTCACTATGAAAATTTGAGACAGACTTTGTTAGAGTCTGTTATTTCACTCCCAAGAAACACTGTTGGCAGCATCCTTTCTGATTCAGCCGGGCAAGTTTCAGTGTTGCTGGGAGGGTTTCTTTTATTTCCATCTGCACTGATTTTACGTTTCTTGATTTTTGTGGATTTCAAAACTTTCATAATGATCCATGTATAAATAAATACTAATCCACTCTCATCCCTGGGGGTGTGTTCCAAGACCCCAAGTGGATGCTCCGAACTGCAGATAGTACTGACTCCTCTCTACACTATGTTTTTTTCAGGCTGATGACTGAGGTGGTAAGTAAGTGACTTATGGGTGTAGATACGCCGAGTAAAAAGATTCATGTCCAAGCAGAGCAGCACACAATTCTATCATGCTATTCAGAAGGGCACAGTTTAAAACCTTGAATGTTGATTTCTGGAATTTTCCATTTATTTTTGGACCTCAACTGACTGTAGGTAACTGAAGCCTTGCAAGGTGAAACCTCAGATAATAGGTTACTGCAGACAGGAGAGCTAGGAGAGCTAGGTTTATTGCTATTGGGGGAAAGGAAAGACTTTTCATGTTACATACATTCTATATTATTTTAAATTTTTAAATATTAAGTGTATATTATGTAGACATTCGTACATATGCTAACTCACGTATACACTCATACACACATGCTCACACACACATCCTTAATTCAGAATTAATAATCAGGGCAATTTTCCCACATTGGAACCCACTTCATTTAGTAGTTTAACATTTTCTTTCAACTGTACCCCACAAAAATGTTGTTTTGCATATGTGTATTATCTCTTTCTGAAACAGACTAGTGTTATTCGTTTCCCCTAATAATTTTCCTTACCATGTTAACAAATTACATAATAGCTTTGTGTGTGTGTGTGTTTGTCTTCTTTCCCTATAGGTTTTGTTCTTTCCCTAAAAAATGTACCTATAATAATATTTATTTTGTTTGGGAAGTGACAAGAGAACAGTTTCATTCTTTTCTGGGTAATTTTTTTTTTTTTTTGAGACAGAGTCTCATTTTGTTACCCTCCATAGAGGGCTGTGGCATCATAGCTCACAGCAACCTCAAACTTTTGGGTTCAAGCAATCCTCCTGCCTCAGCCTTCTGAATAGCTGGGACTATAGACACCTACCACAGTGCCCAGCTAGTTTTAGAGATGGGATCTTGTTCTTGCACAGACTGGTCTTGAACTCCTGAGCTCTTATAATCCACCCACCTCAGCCTCACAGAGTACTAGGATTACAGGCATGAGCCACTGTGCCTGGCCATTTCTGGGTAATTCTTTATTGAAGCACACAAATCATGAATGTATATAACTTGGTGAATTTCACAGTGAACACCCAAAACCAGCTGTTCAGATTAGGAAACTGACCCTCCAGGTCCCCAGAAGCCACCTTGTACCTCCCTCTGTTCATTGCTTCCCTCCAGAATCAACTGCCTAGATTCTGACTTCTTTTTTTTTTTTTTTTGAGACAGAGCCTCAAGCTGTCCCCCTGGATAGAGTGCTGTGGCATCACAGCTCACAGCAACCTCCAATTCCTGGGCTCAAGGGAGTCTTCTGCCTCCGCCTCCCAAGTAGCTGGGACTACAGGCGCCCGACACAATGCCCAGCCATCTTTTTTTTTTTGGTTGCAGCTGTCGTTGTTTGGCGGGCTTGGGCTGGATTCGAACCCGCCAGCTCAGGTGTACTTGGCTGGCGCCTTAGCCCGTTGAGCCACAGGTGCCAAGCTAGGGATTCTGACTTCTAACAGTGTAGGTTAGCTTTGTCTGTTCCCAAGTTTTGTATTAATGGAATCAGTTTGTACTCTTTCATGCTGTGCTTTTTCATCCAACTTGTCTTTTTTTTCTTCCTCCAGCTTTATTGAGTATAATTGACTTAATGAAAGTATCTATGGTATACAACATAATATTTGGATTGTCATTGTTTAATAACAGCTTTATTGAGAAATAATTCACATATACACAGTTAACCCATTTAAAGTGTGCAATTTAAGCCAGTGGCTCACACCTGTAATCCTAGAACTCTAGAAGGCTGAGGGGGTATGATCACTTGAGGTCAGCAGTTTGAGACCATTCTGAGCAAGAGCAACACCCTAACTCTACTAAAAATAGAAAAAGTAACCATGTGTCATGGTGGGTGCCTATAATGCCAGCTACTTGGGAAGCTGAGTCAGGAAAATCGCTTGAGCCCAGGAGTCTAAAGTTGTGAGTTGGACTGAGCCCATGGCACTCTAGCCCAGGTGACAGAGCAAGACTGTCTCAAAAAAGCATGTAATTTAATGAATTTTTTTTTTTTTTTTGAGACAGAGCCTCAAGCTGTCCCCCTGGATAGAGTGCAGTGGCATCACAGCTCACAGCAACCTCCAATTCCTGGGCTCAAGCGAGTCTCCTGCCTCTGCCTCCCGAGTAGCTGGGACCACAGGTGCCCGCCACAACACCCGGCCATTTTTTGGTTGCAGCTGTCGTTGTTTGGCGGGCCCGGGCTGGATTTGAACCCGCCAGCTCAGGTGTACATGGTCCGTTGAGCCACAGGCGCCGAGCCAATTTAATGCATTTTTAATATATATATATATATTTTTTTTTTTTTTGTAGAGACAGAGTCTCACTTTATCGCCCTGGGTAGAGTGCCGTGGCGTCACACTGCTCACAGCAACCTCCAGCTCTTGGGCTTAAGCGATTCTCTTGCCTCAGCCTCCCTA
>CAUYON010013031.1:0-16113 GCA_963573935.1 Arctocebus calabarensis
TTTCTGTCAAGGCTATTTTCCCTGATCAGACTGGGGCTGCAAATGGGTTTTACTCAGTCTGTGAGTTCCAGCCCTTTGTCTCAGCTTTCATCCCCTGAGGGCCAGGTTAAGCAAAGCAGCCCCTCTGTGAGTATTCTAATCTCTGCTTTGTGTCCCAGCTGGTACCGCCTCAGGCAAATCCTTCATGTGCCTTGGTTGCTGGTCCGTTCTGCTGGCACCGGCACCGGTGAAGCCAGCGCTTCCCCTAGCCACCCAGAAGACTGGGAATGTCTCTTCAATACATCCCCAGGGGTGCAGCTCTCCAGCTATTGTCCCCGGAGCTGGTTGTTGTTTCATGCCTCAGGAGACCTTCCCACCAGCCAGGTCTCCTTACGCTCTCTCCCCTTTCACCACTGCCAGCCGGAAAACCAGCACAGTTCAGCAATTTTGCGCCCGTCCACACTCCTTGACAAAGTCTCCAAGAATCCGGACTCTGTGGGGAAAAGGCCTCCAGACCTCAGGGTGAGAGTGGAGGGGAACACCAGGAACGCCAACTTGCAGGTCGAGAGTATATACAGTTTTATGCCTGGCTGGAGAGCGCTGCAGTACCCTAGTAGGGGAAAGAGGTCTGGTTTTTAGAGGGTCTCTCCCATGGGGTAGAGTGGGAGGACATCTGAACTCTGCTCGCTTGTTTGTATGGAGGTATGAAGTATACTGCGAACCTCTCTCATGGGGGAGGGGACTCCCATCTGCTTGGTGATGTGCTCTGTACCTTTTTGTTTGTGTCCTCGGGGTCTCAGGTTACCCTAGCAGGGTTGATGTGCGCTCTTCGACTTTCTTTTGGCTCAGATCCAAACCATCAGCTTTCTTGCTGAGTTTCTGTCCTTTAACTCTCCTTTTGGATGGGAACCTCTGCTGAAAGCTGACAAAGATAGCCATCTTGGCTCCTCCCCCAGTAATATCTTTTTTTATTTTTTGTAGAGACAGAGTCTCACTTTATCACTCTCAGTAGAATGCCATGGCATCATGCAGCTCCCTCCAACTCCTGGGCTTTAGGCGATTCTCTTGCCTCAGCCTCCTGAGTAGCTGGGACTACAGGTGCCCATTACAATGGCCAGCTATTTTCTGTTTTGCAGTTTGGCTGATGCCAGGTTTGAACCTGCCACCTTCGGTATATGGGGCCAGTGCCCTACTTGATGAGCCACAGGTGCCACCCTAAGATAAATAATATCTTAATGCAATACTTAAAAACCAAAATGGATGCGATAAAATTCATGCTGAACAAAGTATCAAAATTTAAAATAGCTTCAGGATCAATATTATTGATTTTTCCTTTTGCCTGGGATGGCACTCCAGAATATAATTCTTCACTGACAGATTTTTTTCTTTTAGAATTTTTGAGTATGTTGGTTACCACTGTTTCTAATAAGAAATCAGTGGATGACATTAATGTGGTTCCCTTTTATAAGATGAATTGTTGGCTCGGTGCCTGTGGCTCAGCGGGCTAAGGCCCATACACCTGAGCTGGCGGGTTTGAATCCAGCCTGGGCCCACCAAACAACAATGATGGCTGCAACCAAAACAGAAATAGCCAGGCATTGTGGGGGGCGCCTGTAGTCCCAGCTACTTGGGAGGCGGAGGCAGGAGATTCACTTGAGCCCAGGAAATGGAGGTTGCTGTGAGCTGTGATGCCACAGCACTCTACCCAGGGCAATAGCTTGAGGTTCTGTCTTAAAAAAAAAATAAGTAAATAAATAAATAAAAGATGAATTTTTTTTCAGCAAAACTTTCTCCCTACCTTGGGCTTTCAACAGTTTGATTATGACATCTCTCTGGGGTGGATCTCCACTTCTTCTACCTGGAGTTCTTTGAGCTTCTTGGTGTGCAGATCAATGTTTTCCAGCAAATCTGAGAAATTTTGGCCATTATTTCTTCCAATATAGTTGACCCTTGAGAAACACAGGAATTAGGGATATTAATTCCCTATAAAATAAAAAAAATCTGTGTATAGATTTTGACTCGCCTCAAAGCTTAACCACTGACAGCCTACTTTTGATGGTAAGACTTTCTGATAATATAAACAGCTTATTAACATGTATTTTGTAGGTTATGTATGTTACATACTGTATTCTGATAATAAAGTAAACTAAAGAAGAGAAAATGTTGTTAAGAAAATTGTAAAGAGAAAAAATATATTTATTAGGTGGAAGTGGATTATCATAAAAATCTTTCTACTTACTGTCTTCACTTGGGTAGGCTGAGGAAAAGGCAGAGGAGGGGTTTGCCTTGCTGTCTCAGGGGAGCCAGGAAAGGCAGGCACCCTTGAGGCAACTTTACAGAAATACATCATAATTGTTCTCTGACTTTTTTGCTTTTCTATTTCTCTAGAAACATTTCTAAATGATGCCAATTCTTCTTCCACCATTCGCTTTAATTTCAGTGCCTTTGAAGGGTCCACATTGTAAAAGAAGTCAAAAACAGCTTTGAACAATTAGAACCCTTCTGCTAGATTGTATAATGTCAATTTGTTTTCTGGTACTGCTTTCTCTATGTCTCCTTCCTTTGCATCCGGCACTGGTTTGGAAGCTCTCATCTCTATCAAATTGTCTTCCGTGAATTTGCTGGTGTGGTTCTATTAGCGCTTGAATTTCTCCAACATCAATACCTTGAAACCTCTCATTTCCTATGGTTTCTCCCCACCCCCGTATGCACAATCTCTTTCATGATTGCTTTGATTGACTCTCTCCTAAGTCTCATAAAGACATGCACAACATCTGGACATAGTTTTTCCTAGCAAAACTGTTTGAGCTTGATGGTTTAAATGGCTTTTTTAGTGACAATGATGGTATCTTCTGTGGTGTGACCCGTCCAGATTTTCATGGTATTCTCTATATCAGGGTTCTGTTCCTTAGCACTGATAATCATTTCCATAGAGTGTTATGTGTAACACCTCTCAACAGTGCTCATGACCTTTGAATCTAGAAGCTGGTTTAAAGATATTGTGTTTTAGGACACATAGACCCCTTTGATGCTTTTGGTAGTAAACTCATGGGGTGGCAGGGGTATTGTCCAATGTCAAGGGAACTTCAAAGGTAGTCCATTACTGGCAAGGTACTTCCTGACTTCGAGGACAAAGCATTTGTGGATTTTATCCAGAAAAGGTGTCATTTTTGTACAGGCCCTCTTACTGTACAACCACAAGACCATAAGAGGACACTTGTCTTTTCTTCAAGGTTTGGGGATCATTAGCTTTATAGATAATGGCATTCCCAATCATAAAGCCAATTGCATTTGCACAAAACAGTAGAGTTAGTCTATCCCTCCTGCCTTAAATCTAGGTATTCTCACTTCTTTTTCTTACGAATGAGTGTCTCTATGGCATTCCCCCCTCTCTTCCCTAAAGGGCACTTTCGTCTGCATTAAAAACCTGTTCGGACAGATAGCCTTTCTCCTCAGTGGTTTTCTCAGTGGCATCTGGGAACTCATCTGCTGCCCCTTGGTTGGCAGAAGCTGCTTCACCTGTTATCTTGACCTTTTTTTAGTCACACTTTTTTCTAAAATTATCGAAAAGTCTTCGCTGGTATTAAATTCTCCAGCTTTAGATTCTTTGTTATTTTTGCTTTAGGTTGCCCTATAGTGACTTTGCTTTTTCTGAAATTGTGTTGGAGTTTATAGATATGCTTTTCTTATAGTATTCTGTACCCACATACAAGTTGCATTTTCGATATGAGATAAAAAGGTATTTCACAGAAAGTGTAAGGTTTTCCTACCCGCTGCTGTAGCTGTGGCAACAGCATCATGACTTTCCCTTTCTTTCTGTAATGTAGTTCTGCCAGATTCGTTCATCGGGAATGGCAGGACCTGCGGATCTCAATCTAAGGTCTGTATTGAGCCATTCAACTTTTTCCTCTAATGTTGCAACCTTTTTCTGCTTCATGGGAACTTTTCCACTGTTACACATACTAGTGGCAAGGAGTTCATGGCATTATTCAAGGTTTATGATATTATACTAAACATGATGAAAAATGCATGAGAACTGTGGGAGATCACTTTTTACTATGGCACTCAATTTACTGGAAAGACAAATTGCCTACTGGCGATACGGTATGTTGCCGTGAATAATGGGTGCATCTTTGCCCAAATTTTTGAGAGAAAAATAAGGATGCGCATTATACATGGAATTTATAGTTTGGGGCTTGATTACTTGAATGGTCCTATGGTTTAGGAGTGGGGGAGCCCAGCAGGACTCCTAGGGTCTTGCACACAGCCCCACCTGGAGCCACCCAGTGTATGGAGTTCCAGTCCAGGAAGATCCGGGATCCAGATCTTCACCAAGAGCCACAATCAGTGGAGGGGGCAGTGGCAGGGCTGGCTGCAGCCCTGTAGGCTGAGGGGTAAGGCCCAGAGTTCAACCATATGGAGGGGACCAGAAGCACCAGGCCCATCCCGGGGCTCCATCTGTCTGCCCATGGGCTGAGCAGCCTCAAAAGCTCCCGCCCACTGATCATGTGTGTCGCCGTCTTGGCTGTGGCCTCTGATGTGGTGGGAATGGAAGGGATCCCTAGACAGATGGAAGGAGCAGCCTTCCTAGAGTGGATGGCTGTGGGAGGGCAGTGTGATCTGCATGTTTACCAGCAGAGCATTACCCCTCCCAAATGGCTCTCTCCTGGCTGAGGCTGGCCACTTTCTCAAGGGGAATTTTCCTGAGAGTTTGGGCCAAAGATGTGGGTGCATTACACACAGGAGCACATTATACACAGCAAAAATACAGTTAATTAGCATCACATGGATATTCATAACATTTGAGCTCACTATAACAGCAATAGGAGGTGGCTAAGAAATTATTATAGTAATACGCATATGTATGTATGCTTATGATGTCCCATAGGTGTCAGAAGCTCTGTCCCTTTGTCTCTAATCTTTCTTTCTTTTTTTCAGATCGGATCACCTCTATCAACTTATTTGCATGGTTACCAATTTTTCTTTTCTGTCAGTTCAAATTCGCTTTTGAGCTCCTCCAGTAAATTTTTCCTTATCATTTCTGTATTTTTCAACTTCAGATTTTTCCATTTGGTTCTTTTGAGAAGTAATTTTATCTTTTTATTGATATTCTTTACTTTATGAGTCCTTGACAGCTGACTTAGTTGTTTTGGGGTGCAGTAACAAAATACCATATACTAGGTAGCTTATAAACAACAGAAATTTCTCAGCATTCTGAAGGCAGAGAAGACCAAGATCAGGGTGTCAGTATGGTCAAGTTCTGCTAAGGGCCCTTCTTCGAGTCTGCAGACTTCTTGCTATGTCCTCACGTGGTATAAGGGAGAAGGCAGGCTCGGCACCCGTAGCTCAGTGCTAAACAATTACTGGGTTAGGATTAGGGTTAGGGGTAGGGTTAAAGATTCGGGTTAGGGTGTTGGGACACTGAGGCAAGAGAATTGCTTAAGGCCAAAACAAAAAAAAATAGCCAGCTGTTGTGGTGGGCACCTGTAGTCCCAGCTACTAGAGATGCTGAGGCAAGAGAATTACTTAAGCCCAAAAGTTGGAGGTTGCTATGAGCTGTAACACCATGTCACTCTGCCCAGGGCCACATAGTGAGACTCTATCTCAAACAAAACGAAACAAAACAGAAAAACAAAAAAAAGGGAGAAGGCAGACCTTATAAGGGCACTAACCATTCACTAGGGCTCTGCCCTCATGACCTAATTGCCTCCAACGGCCCATCTTCTAATACCATCATATTGGTAATTAGGTTTCAATCTATGAATCTTGGGGGAACAGAAACATTCAGACTACAGCAACATCATATTTCCTTTAAGTCTTTAATCATAATATCCCTTAGTTTAAAAAACATTTATAATAGTTGCTCTTTATCTGGCATCTGGTCCCATCTCAGGTAGGGACACTCTCAGATAGTTTCCATAGATGTTTCTCCCCTCATGAGTGGGTCATAATCTTCTGTGTCTTTTTAGTGTTTTTTTTCATGTTTTATTTTGATGACTCATAAATTGTGTTGAAAATTAGACATTTTTCCTCCCCCCAAGAAGGGTTATTTGCTATTTGCCTAGTGACTTCCCTGTATGAATTCTTTGACATCTGTCTCCACTGCAGTGTATGGCTATTGGTATCTCTGTAGCTCTGCTTAGGGTTTTTGGTTTGGTGATTTTATTTGAACTTTTAAACCTGATTTCCAGGTCAGGTGCGGTGGCTCAGACCTGTAATCCTAGCACTCTGGGAGGCCGAGGTGGGTGGATTGCCTGAGCTCATGAGTTTGAGACCAGCCTGAGTCAGAGGGAGACCTCATCTCTAGAAATAGCTTGGCATTATGGCAGGTGCCTGTAGTCCCAGCTACCTGGGAGAACGAGACAAGAGAATTGCTTAAGTCCAAGAGTTTGAGGTTGCTGTGAGCTGTGATGCCACAGCAACCAAGTATGACAAGGCTGTGATGCCACTTGTCTACCAAGTATGACAAAGCTGTGATGTCACTTGTCTACCAAGTATGACAAAGTGAGACTCTGTCTCAAAATAAATAAATGAAATGAAAATAAATAAATAGACCTGGTTTTCTAGGATTTTCCCTGCATCAGCATAATTCAGTAGTCAACACAGGTTTTGCTTGAGTACCTTGAGTCAGTTAGGTTTCTACCCTTTGTCATTGGTTCTGTGAGTGACTTGCAGAATACTTTGAAACTTGGGAAAGTTTACAAATCTGCCCCAGAGTTTGCTTGCCATTGACAATTAGCTGTAGCTCTCTCCAGCTTCTCCTGTGGGTTTATGTGGCCTTGTGAATGCATATAATCCTCTTGGGCACCAGGAATATCACAGACTATCAAAACCCTTTATGGTTCTATCATTCATTTCTCAGATCTCTTTGATAAATTTCTGATTTGCCAGTCTGATCTGTTAGTCCCCTCTAGTGTGGCCTCGGGCTAACTGTAGAGCTGGCCTTTTCTGCTTATTTGCCATAGAGCTCACTATTATTTTAATCAATGACCCTAGGCATATTCCTACATTATATGCCAAATCATTCATCCCCCTCAAGCACTGGGTCTGCCTGTATACAAAGTCTCTCTTACTTGAAAAGTCACTATCTTAGCCTGACCCTAAATTTCCACTGAACCTGGGTCCTAACTCTAGCCCTAACACAGGGCACCAAATCCTCTTAATCTCCCAGGTCCGCCTTACCCTA
Organism: Arctocebus calabarensis; assembly: GCA_963573935.1. Classification (NCBI taxonomy): domain Eukaryota; kingdom Metazoa; phylum Chordata; class Mammalia; order Primates; family Lorisidae; genus Arctocebus; species Arctocebus calabarensis. Next base: position 7,166 of record CAUYON010013031.1, read on the forward strand.
ACCATCACTAGAATCCAAGCCCAAACCCAAGGGCCTTGAATGCTCTTCATCTCCCAAACCTAGGCCCCAACACTATCTCCCAAGGGCCCCAAACCATCTTCATATCCAAGGGCCGACTGAACCTAACCATCACCCAAACCCAGGCCATAAATTTAGCCCTAATCCAAGGAACCTAAATCCTCTTCAACCCCAAGGACTGCCTGACCCTAACCTTTACCTGAACTGGGGCCCCAACTCTAGCCCTACCCCAAAGGTCCCAAGCCATCTTCATCCTCCAAAGCCACCTGACCCTAGCCATCACCCAAACATAGGCCCTAACATTAGTCATAACCCAAGGGCCACAGACCCTCTTCATCCCCAAGAGCAGCCTGACTCTAACCATCACCCACACCTGGGTCCCTAGCTATAATCCAAGGGCCCTAAAATCTCTTCAACCCTAAGAACCACCTGACCTAAGGACCCTGAACCCTCTTCACACCCAAGGGCCACCTGCACCTAACCATCACCCAAACCTGGACCCTAACCCTAGGGCCCTAAACCTTCTTTATCCCCAAGATTGACCTGATCCTGACTGTCACCTGAATCTGGGCCCTAAACCTAGCCCAAACTAAAGGGCCCTGAACACTCTTGAACACCAAGAACCACCTGACCCTAAACTTCACCTGAACCTGAGTCCCAGCCCTGGCCTTATCCTAAGGTTCCCAAAGACTCTTCACACCAAGGGCTAATTGATCCTAGCCATCACCCAAACACAGCGCCTAACCATAGCCCCAACACAAGGGTCATGAACCCTCTTCCTCCCTAAGAGTCTCCTGACCCTAGCAATCATCCAAATGGAGGCCCTAATCCTACCCTTAAACCAAGGACACCAGACCCTTTTCATCCCAAGGGCTGCTGGACACTAACCGTCATGGGGACCTGGGCCCTAACCCAAGGGCACTGAATCCTCTACATTCCCAAGGACCACCTGATCCTAACTATCACCCAGACCCAGGTCCTAACCCTAGACCTCACCCAAGGGACCCAAATGCCCTTCATCCCCAAGCTGACTGACCCTAACTATTACCCAGAACTAGGCCCTAACCCTAAACCTATACCTAACCCAAGGGCATTGAACCCTCTTCATCCCCAAGGGTTGTCTGCTGCTAAATATGGCCAGGTCACAGGCCTAACCCTAACCCCAACCCCAACCCTAACCCAAGGGCTCCAACCCTCTTCATACCTGAGGGATGCTTTACCTTAACCATCACTCAGATCTCAGCCCTTATAACCCAAGGTCCCTAAACCCACTTCACCCACAAGGGGTGCCTAATCCTAAAAATACCTGGACCTGGGCCCTAACCCTATCCTTAATCCAAGGGCCCAAAATAGGGGGTGCTGGACTCTAACCACCATGGGGACCTGAGCCTTAATGTTAGTCCTTACCCAAGGGCCCCAAATCCTCTTTGTCCCAAAAGGCCACCTTAATGGTAACCAGAATGTGGACCCAACCCTGGCCCTAATCGAAGGGCCCTGAATCATTTTCAAATTCAAGGACAGCTGACCCAAGGTCTCAAACCCTCTTCATCCCCCAGAAGTGCTGACCTTAAAGAGTACCCAAACCAGAGACCTAATTCTAGACCTCACCAAAGGATCCCTAGTGCTCTTCATCTTCCAGGACTGCCTGATTTCAACCATAACCTGAATCCTGGCCTTAAACCTAGCCCTCACTCAAGTGTCCTGAACCCTCTACTTCCTATGTATACCTGACTATAATTATTACCCAAGGGACCTGAACCATCTTTATCTTTCATGACTGCCTGACCCCAATAGTCAACGACAAAGCTTGTATTTAAACTTAGCTCTCAACCTAGGGCCCCAAACCCTCTTCATCTCTCCCCCAGACTCACTGGCCAAAATTATCATTTAAAGCCAGATTCTAATCCTAGTCATCACCCAAAGGCCCATCCCACTTTACCTGCCTAACCCTAGTTATCACCTGAAGCCAGGTCCTAAGGACTGTACTCCTCACCCACAGGCCCCAAATCCTCTTCATCCTTCCATCTCTCCTCATTCTAAAATCACCCCAAATCAGGCCCTAACCTTAACCCTCACTCAAGGGCTCTGAATTCTCTTCATTTCTCAGGATCCACTCACCCTAAACATTGCCCTAAGGTGGGTTCTAACCCCAACCCACACCCTTGGGCCTGGAACCCTCTTCATGTTCCGGGCTGCCTGACCCTAACCATTGCCCAAAGCCAAGTCCTAACCCTAGCTCTCACCCAAGTGCTCTGAACCCTTTTTATCCCCTAGGGTCACCTGTCCCTAACCTTCATGGAAGCCGGAGCCTAACTTAGCCATTGCCCAATGGCCTTGAACACCTTCATACCCTCAGGACTGACTGTCCATAACCATTACCTAAAATTGGACCTCAGCCCTAGCCTGCAATGAGGGTTCTACATTCTTTTCATCCCCCAGGACCTCCTGACCCCTACCATCACCTGAAGCCAGACTCTAACCCTAACCCTCACCAAACAGCCCCAAACCTTCTTCATCCTCCAGGGTTTCCTGGTCCTAATCATCACCTAAAGCCAGGCCTTAACTGTATCAACCAAACTCATTTCATCCCCCCAGGGCTGCCTGACTCTGTCATCTGAAGCTAGGCCCTAACCTCAGCCCTAACCCCAGCCCTAACTCATACCCATTCAATCCTTACGGACTGCCTGACCCTAACCTTCACCCAAACTTGGACCTTAAGGCTATCCCTAACCTAAGGGCCCCCAAAACTTTTAATCCTTAAGGGCTGCCTGATCCTAACCATCAGCTGAACCCAGGCCCCAATCTTAGTCCTAAACCAAGGGCCCCAAACTCTCTTCACTCCTAAGGGTTGCCTGACCCTATCCATCATTCAAACCTGGGCCCTACCCCTAGCCCTAACCTTGGGCCCCATCCCATCTTCATCCCTAAGAGCTGCCTGAATACTGAATTTCGTTAAAATATTTTCTGTTGCTTCACTGTCAAGACTGAGCTTTATTTCAGATTGCAGTGCCTCTTTTGTCTTTTGCTAGGGAGTCTCCTGAACCAAGTCCAGGAGTGATGATTGCTTAGAGCTGGTGAGTCCTGAGGGTTGGATCTCAGGGCCTCAAGTCCTCTTCATCCCCCAGAACTGCTGACCTTAAACGGCACCCAAACCCTAGGGACCTAACCTTAGACCTCACAAATGGACCCCAACTTCTAGGGACTTCTGGTGATAGTGGTAGGGACTCTGTAGGAGGGTCTTGGGGGCCAGGTACAAATCTGGAATCTCAGGAGTGGAGACCTTGTGAGGGCCCAGAAGCTACAGGGGCAGAGTTTCAACTGGGACACAGAAAGAGCTTCAGCGCTAGCTCTGGGGATTTCAGGGGACAGTTGCCCATGTGGCGGGCTGCTCCACCAACATGGAAACTGCTAAAGCCTAGTCGCACAGGCAAGGATTTGTCTCAGAGGCCCAGGGTAGGGGCCGGGAGCTTTTGGTCAGCTGAGATTCTCACCCCACACTTAGGACCCACCGAGGCAGGAGCCCCAGGCTTCCCAAGAGGTGTCTTTAGCATCTGAGGCACCTTTGCTGTTTGGCTCCCACTCAGAAAAGTGGGGAACTTGGTCCCCAGTCACAGAAGGTGATGCCAAACCTACTGTAGAAAGGCTGGGCCCCGGGGGACCTGTCTCCATGTCCCAGAGCAATCAGGATTGCATTGGTTGCTGAAGCCTGGGATTGTCAGCCACCAGATTTCTGCTGCCCTTGCTCTTTGGTGGAGTGTCTCTCCACAGACTCTGGGCAGCTCGCCGATCAGCCCAGAGGTCTGCAGTGGAGGAGGGAAATCCCTCAGAGATGCCTGTAACTTTGGTTTCTTTCCTAAAATGCAGCGTCCCCTGCTCTCCCTTGCTGTCTTCACCTCTTCCTAACAGTGTGACTTGTACTGGGACCCCCAGCTTAGTCTCTGAGAGGATGGGTGACACTTGTAAGAATCAGCCCCACTCTGTGAGTTGGCAGATGCTGTAATGAGCAGCAGACTAGTTCTCTCTGTCAGCCGTTGATGCTTGCAGGAAAAGGTAGATGCCCACATGTTCTTTTGTGCTTGAGATAAGCTCTAGTCCCTCAGGTAGAACGCATGCCTGCCCCAGGCTTTGGGAGAGGCCCTGTAAAGGGCTTCGATTTTAGGGCGGTGCCTGTGGGTCAGAGAATAGGGCGCTGGCCCCAAATACTGAGGGAGGCGGGTTCACACTAGGCCCCTGCCCAACTGCAACAAAAAATAGCTGGGTGTTGTGGCCGGCACCTGTAGTCCCAGCTACTTGGGAGGCTGAGGCAAGAGAATCACCTAAGCCCAGGAGTTGGAGGTTGCTGTGAGCTATGACGCTACGGCACTCTTCCGAGGGCCATAAAGTGAGACTCTGTCTCTACAAAATAAATAAATAAAGACTTCTATTTTAAATCTAGCATATAAATCAAAGTGCAATCCCTAAATTAAATTTAAGTAAAATATAATGTGCTGCACATCTGAAAATGTGCTAAGTGCTCTTACGCACACACAGAACCTCAACCTTTTACGTAAACGTTTCAGTGGAAAAAATTATACTTATGAAGGAATACTGATCTCTAAAATTCCCTGTTTCTTTCTACTAGTACGGTCCGCTATAGCGTACTCCTGACGAGACATTGTGAAGCAGTTTCCTGTGCAGAAGGACTATTTCACCCACCTCAGACCCGGCCGGGTGAATACCGCTCAAGAGGGAACCCGAGCAAGTTAAGCCAGTCGCGACCTGGCTCCTAGGCGGTGCGGGCAGGGTTTAAAAACCCAGGCAGTCCAGTTTCCTCAGCTCCACCCCAGCAGTGTCCTCTGTGACACCTGCTGTTTGGCCTCCCTCGGGCCCTTCAGAGTCCTCTGGTAATACCAGAAACTTGCAGCCGCGGGTCCCGCGCTTCAGCCGCACTGTGGCCACCGCCGCCTTCTCTGCCAGTGTCCTCCTCTCCCGAGTCTGTCAGGCCGCGGGAAGGCAGGAGCTTCTGTCTTGCTGCTCCTCCACTGTCTCCCTGCTTTGCCACGGCCCCCTGGACACACTGCGGCCACCAGCCCTGGTCGCTTCTGCTGCTGCTGCCCGAGCCAGGCCTCCCCGTCTGACTTTCATCCCGTAGGCTCCGGCAGAAGCGAAGGTGTCACAGCTCACAGCAACCTCACGCGATTCTATTGCCTCAGCCTCCCAGATAGCTGGGACTAAACGGGCCCGCCACAATGCCTGCATTTTTTTTTGGTTGCAGTTGTCATTGTTCTTCAGCAGAACCCACCAGCCTCAGTGTATGTGGCTGGCACCCTGCTCACTGAACTATGGGTATTTCTCATAAAAAACAGAAAAAGTATTTCTCTTAAAAACATACAAAGAGCCACAACCCATTATTTCCCAAACATGATTATATTTGCTAAATTTGTGTTTTTAGTTCTTATGCTTTGAAGACACTGTGAATGATGGTTTTTTTTGTTTGTTTGTGTTTTGTAGAGAAGAGTCTCACTTTACCGCCCTTGGTAGAATGCTGTGGTGTCACACAGCTCACAGCAACCTCCAACTCCTTAGGCGATTCTCTTGCCTCAGCCTCCCCAGTAGCTGGGGCGACAGGCGCTCACCACAGCGCCGGGCTAGTTTTCTGTTTTACAGGTGGGGCCGAGACCAGGTTTGAACACGCCACCTTTGGTAGACGGGGTTGGCTCCCTACTCAATGAGCCACAGGTGCCACCCTGAATGATATTTTAAAAAGTAGATACAAGGAAAGTATACTTGGCATTTTTGCTTTGGGACTATCTGTATACAGTCTAGTTATATAAATGATAATTGGGACGCACGAGGGAAAGGTGGAGTGGCAGTGCCCAGAAATAAGAACAGGGGTGGAGAGGGTCAGGCCAGGCTTATTGAAACGGACAGCAGTCTGCCTGGAAAGGGCAAAGGTGGCATCTGCACCGAGGGCTGTTGGAGGCCTCTTTTTATATTGGGCATAGGGGGACGAAGATTCCACAGCTTGCTGGAAGGTTCTGGTGGGCTAGAGTCTTTCCAATGGGACTCGTGGGGAAGGGCCACGTAGGCCTTTTGTTGGGTGGGGAGGAAGGTTCATGTGGGGCCATGTTAAGCTCCTAACTGGCCCCCTGTCCCAATGGCAATTAGATTGAAGCCTCTACAATGGTTGAGGGAGCTTCGTTATGTAGGAATGAGAGTGCAGTGAGGTTAGGCGTTTTTTGAAGTCAGTGGGCAGAGGGATGCCAGGCCGAAAGGGGCATGAGGTGGCATCTGGGCCTGTGAGCATCACTGCCTTCCTGGACATGTCACCCACCCTTCTCCAGACCTGGCGTGCCTGTCTGTGTCAGCTGAGGCCTGGGGAGGGCGCCTGGCCTCCCACGCCACTGCCATCACGTCTGCAGCCCTGTGGGTTCTGCACCTTGCACCTGCAGCCCAGCCAGCACGGGGAGGAGGGACGCGTGGCTGCTGGGTAGGGAGCACCCTGTGAGAAGTTTATGATGGAGGAGCTGGAGGGCGTCAGCGGGGGTGGGTACGTGGGAGGGCCTGGAGGCTCCAGGACAGTTGGGAGGTGGAGGAAGGGTAGGAGCTCACGGAATCCACGAGAAGGAAAGACAGAGGTAGAGGTGTTCAAGAGATAATTTGCTTGGCTTGGTGCCTGTGGCTCAAGCGGCTAAGGTGCCAGCCACGTACACCTGAGCTGGCAGGTTCGAATCCAGCCCGGGCCCGCCAAACAACGACGCCTGTAGTCCCAGCTACTTGGGAGGCTGAGGCAAGAGAATCGCTTGAGCCCAGGAATTGGAGGTTGCTGTGAGCTGTGATGCCACAGCACTCTATCCAGGGTGACAGCTTGAGGCTCTGTCTCAAAAAAAAAAAAAAAAAAGAGAGATGATTTGCAAAGGAAGAAGCAAGAGTCCTGAGGTAGGGGATTTCATTCCATCTGCCAATTTTTTTTTTTTTTTGGAGGAAGTTATTTAAATCTTTTAAGATCATGAAATTAAAGAGCCCGTTTTCCAATTTGTATTGAGGTTGAAAGAGACACCTGCAGGGTGTCTCTGTTGAGGGTGGAAGGGCCAGCTCCCGTGTCTCATAAGTCCCGTGTCTCAGAAGTGGCTGGAAAAGAAGGCCTCCCTTGCTTCCTAAGAGCCATGGCATGGACGAGCGAAAAACAAAGAAAGGCTCTGAGACAAGTCAGTTTTTTGACTTGGGCCTGAAGTGAAAAAAGAGAAGGAGACTCCCCGAAACTAGGGTCAGTACTAGGACTGAAGCTTGAGGTCCCCAGGACATCAGAAGAAGGCCCAGTGCTGGGACTGAAAAACCCCTGCTTAGGAGTGAATGAATGAAGAAGCAGCAAGGGGGACATGGGGACGCAGAGGCACAGAGTGATCCAAGGAGGGAGCTGAGGAAGGGTCTGTTTGAAGGTATTTAGGGACCTAGTCACTTTTTTTTTTTATTGTTGGGGATTCATTGAGGGTATAAGAAACCATGTTACACTCGTTGCATTTGTTGGGAAAAGTCCCTCTTACAATCGTGTTTTGCCCCCAAAAGGTGTGGCACACACCAAGACACCAAGACCCCACCCCCCCTCACTCCTTCCCTCTCTCTGCTCTTCCTTTCCCCACCCCTCCCTCATTCTTCCTCTCTCTGCTCTCCCCTTCCCTCACCCCCACCATGTCAATAATTGTCATTAATTGTCCTCATATCAAACTTGAGTACATGGGATTCATGCTTCTTCATTCTTCAGATGCTTTACTAAGAATAACGTGTTCCACTTCCATCCAGGTTAATACAAAGGCTGTAAAGTCTCCATTTTTTTTAATGGCTGAATAGTATTCCATAGTGTACATATAGCATTTAGGTTGTTCTCAAATTAGGAAAGCTACTATGCTTGAGATGGTTATGCCTGGGGAGTTAAGAAATGTAATCTCATGGTCAGCTAAATGTGTGTTACCTTCAGTATGAAAATTTTAAACTAGTGATTTTTTTTATTATCTTTACCATTAAATCATAGCTGTGTACAATAGTGTAATCAAGGGGTACAAAGTGCTGGTTTCATATAAAATCTTAACTATTTTCATCAAACTGATTAATATAGCCTTCCTGGCAATTTCTCCATTATTATATGGAGACATTTGTATTCTGCATTTATCAAGGTTGGCCTGTACCCTTCTAAGATGCACCGTAGGTGTGGCCCCACCAATTACCCTCCCTTCGCTCTACCTTCCCATCTCCCCTCCCTACCCTTGCTCCTTTCCTTATATTCTTGGGTTATAGTTGGGTTATACCCTTCATACGACAGCTATAAATTAGCTTCATAGTAGGGCTGAGTACATTGGATACTTTTTCTTCCATTCTTGAGATACTTTGCTAAGAAGAATATGTTCCAGCTCCATCCATGTAAACGTGAAAGAGGTAAAGTCTCCATCTTTCTTTAAGGCTGCAACAAAGGTTTAATAACCAGAATCCACAGAGAATTCAAACGTATTAGCAAGAAAACAAGTGATCCCATCTCAGGATGGGCAAACGACTTGAAGAGAGACTTCTCTAAAGAAGACAGGTGCACGGCCTACAGACACATGAAAAAATGCTCATCATCCTTAATCATCAGAGAAATGCAAATCAAAACTACTTTGAGATATCACCTAACTCCAGTAAGATTAGCCCACATAACAAAATCACCAAACCAGAGATGTTGGTGTGGATGTGGAGAAAAGGGAACACTTCTACACTGCTGGTGGGAATGCACACTAATATGTTCCTTTTGGAAAGATGTTTGGAGAGTACTTAGAGAGCTAAAAATTGACCTGCCATTTGATCCTATAATTCCTTTACTAGGTATATACCCAGAAGACCAAAAATCACATTATAACAAAGACATCTGTACCAGAATGTTCATTGCAGCCCAATTCATAATTGCTAAGTCATGGAAGAAA
>CAUYON010013033.1:0-40456 GCA_963573935.1 Arctocebus calabarensis
ACTTTCAAGAGTGTTCCCCGCACTTTCTTCTAGAATTTTTATAGTTTCATGTCTTATGTTTAAATCTTTAATCCAGTGTGAGTCTATCTTCGTTAGTGGTGACAGGTGTGGGTTCAATTTCAGTCTTCTACAGGTCGCCAGTCAGGTTTCCCAGCACCATTTGTTAAATAGGGAGTCTTTTCCCCACTGAATGTTTTTAACTGGCTTGTCAAAGATCAAATAGCAGTAAGTATTTGGGTTTATCTCTTGGTTCTCAATTCTGTTCCAGACATCCACCTCTCTGTTTTTAAAGCCACCTAAAATTTTGAAAACAAAAAGGAAGAAAAAGTGAGTTTCAATGCCACTTAGCTATCTTTTGCTTTTAGAGCTTAGCAAACCACCTTAAGGAAAAAAATTAAAATGAAGGGAAGGGTAAGTTCTGGACCATCTCCAGAGAGTTTTCCTCCCGAACTCTGAGAGACAATGTTGGCCACTCCGTGATTCACATTCAGGAAGTACTCTGATTCAATGCAACTGGCAAATATTAAGTATACGTTTTTGTGGATTAAATCTTAGCTCTCCGTCCAACACAACTTCATCATCATTTGGATTGGCTTGTTTGTGAAAATATCTAAATTTAAAAAATCACAGCATTATATGCAAAGGCAAAAATTTCAGTATCATTTGTGGTTTTCTTTTGTAGTGACAGATTCAAAGAAGCTTTATTTTCATTTATCATTTATATTTGCCAATGGAATAAAAGGTACAAATATATTTTATGCTATAATTTTATAAAGATAGCCTTTTAAAAATTATTTTCTATATCTACATCACTATATAGGATATTGTGTAATATGATATTCCTGGCTTTCTAATCACCTGGGATTCAAACAGGAGCAATTTAAAATGAAAATCATTTTTTTTTTGCAATAAATGGAAGGAAGTCTTTTTGATTATACAATCCAAATGGGGATAAAATAAATAATACAAAAACTAAGGTTTTTTTCGTATTTTTTCCAGTCATTAACTTTTAATTATCCAAGACATTCAGTCACAATAAACAAAGTAAAGGTATAATTTATATCTTGATAATGGGTAATCTCAAAGGTACACTTCTGCATTAAAATTCTATAGGTGAGAAAAGATATTATTTTCCTATATTAAATAGAACATTCTATTTTGTGTTATGTATCAGGAAAGAAAACATTGACGTGCATTACTTTTGCTTCTATTTGTAACTATATCAAATTTATATACTTTTTGATGAAGACTAGATTTAAAAGATTACAATCTATAATCCCAAGACTCAGCTGTCACTTAGAAAGTAGCTTCTATTCAGAATGACAAAGAATTGGTACCAATGGCAGCCTGATTTTGATGAATATGTTTTGAAGGTTTGCTTCACTTACTGCCAGAAATAGAAGACTTGTATAATGTGCTATGGGGAAGGTACCAGAGAAGGTGCTGGGCCAGGAGATTTCACCTTACACCTGCCAATGACCAGGACATCCTACACCCAGCGCAGTTGCCGCATTTATTGGAATTAGAATCTTGGGCTATGGGCTATGCAAAGTATAAGCATATATTAATTTAAAAAATGAAATTTATACATATGTCTAGGAATGTACACACATATCTCTGCATGCGCACACACTGCAATTGTGTGAGTTGTGCCAATCTTATATTTGGGTAATGATCAAAATTGTTCTTTGTTTGAATTGAGTGTCTTTGAAACATTTCTTTTTTCAAATTTCAGAACATTATGGGGGTACAATCACATTTTAGTTACATAATTTGCCTTTGTGTAGTTCGAGTCAGAGTCGTAAGTGTGCCCATCATCCAGATAACATGCCCTGTACCTGTCCCTTTCTCGTCTCTCACCCTGCTTGGTCTCCATTGAGTTCTACTACTGTGTGTGCACGCCTTTGAAACAGTTCTATTTCATTTCATACGTTTGTGGTAAATTCCCTTTGGGAAGACAGAGCAGAGGGGAAACAAGCCCAAACATGGTTTCCCCACTCTGCAAGGCGCCCTCCAAATGCTTCTAGCTCCAACCTTTCCATGTTTTAGTCTTTTGTTTAATTCGTCACCATCACCTTAGACTGAGGGCTCTTGTAGTCAGTCTCCTTTCTAACTTTGGGCTCAAAGGTTGTTTTAATGTGAAATGTTTCTCAGTCTGGCTTATCGTTTCTTGGGAATAAAACTCCCTCAAAATTTGGGAGACTTGGCTCAGTGCCCATAGCACAGTAGTTACAGCGTCGACCACATACACCGAGGCTGGCAGGTTCGAATCCAGCCCAGGCCAGCTGAACAACAATGACAACTGCAACAAAAAAATAGCCGGGCATTGTGGCAGGAGCCTGTAGTCCCAGCTGCTTGGGAGGCTGAGGCAAGAGAGTGGCTTAAGCCCAAGAGTTTGAACTGTGATGCCACAAGTTGTTGTGAACTGTGATGCCACAACACTTTACCGAGGGTGGCATAGTGAGACTCTGCCTCAAAGTAAGTAAATAAATAAATTAAATGTGGGAGACTTTGAAGTTATTTTCTGCTAGTCATGTTTATGTGTCAGTAACCACAACTGAATTATTTTTCTGGACATATTTTCAAGCATTATTTCTTTGTTTAGTTTTCTTTCTTTATTCCACCCCCCTCCCTTTTTAAAAATGTAATTTAGCTCTGTGACCCTGAGTAGAATGCCCTGGCATCACAGCAACCTCAAATTACTGGGCTCAAGCCATTCCTCTACCTTGACCTCCTCAGTAGCTGGTACTACAGGCGCCCACCACAATTCCCGCTAGTTTCTCTGTTTTTAGTAAAGACAGGGTCTCGCTCTGGCTCAGGCTGGTCTTAAACTCAGAGCTCAAGCAACGCCCCCACAGCGGCCTCCCAGAGTGCCAGGTTACAGGCCTGAGCCACCTCGCCCAGCTTTGTTTTCCACTTTCTCTCTTTCTTTTCTCCTCCCTTCCTCTCCTTTTCCTCACCTTTTAAATGGCAGACAATTTAAAGCTGCTAAAAAAAAAAAGTTGTCCTTCTGAAGGCGAAGGTAACAATCTTAATCTGATTATCTGATCTTTGCGGAAGACTGAGTACTAGAATGAAGTGGGAAATATTACTGTGCCTTTGGCAGTCACATTATGTTTTTTCAATTTTACCTACTGTTTGACCTCTCACAGTCATCTTTTCCGAACTATCAAGCCCTTGATTGCTCCATAAAAGCCAGCCAATCATTGCCTGAATTCATCTTTCTCTTGTAATGGTTTGTCAGAGACAGCCAAGAGTAACCAGTACACATTCTTCTACTTTCCAGTGACTTACTCTAAAATTACAGGTCTAGTTCTCACACGGCCTTACCTGAAATGTATCTCAGACGTCCTCCATTGAAGTGTTTCTCATGGTAGAGCAGAAGGCTGCAGGCACAAGGCCACTCTGTGAGCTCAGCCTCTGCTACCGACTCGTAAGACAGTGCTGCATTTTAGGTTTTCTCATACCAATTTATCTTTTATGGTAATTAATGCTAGCTGGTAAAATGTCAGCTGCAATATTGTAATGAATCAACAAAATGGAAATTAATTGTCAGACCTATGGAGTTCAGTTAACAGGAGGAAGCGGGCTGAGGGCTTTTCTCTCACAGTCCCTTAATGACTCGGCTTCTTCCATTCCCGAGAGTCTGCCCTTTACTGAATCTTGTGCATGTCTGTGAGACAGGGAGGTACGTTAAGGATGATATGTGTATATATGGGCCATGTTTATGACCCAGGACTAGAAATGGCACATTTAAAAACTTTTTCCCATTCCCCTCTTCTAAAATGTAAGCATATGGCCACACTTCTAGTCAAAGGGGTCTGTGTGTCCAGAAAAAAATACAGAACTGAATGTACAGTAACAAAGTCTCTGATGCAAGTAATGATCAATCAACCTTTATTTTTCTTAATTTGAATTTAAATTATCTATAAAACGTTTCTCTTTTAAGTCATAGATTTTTGACAAATTGTTTTCTTAGAAAGGTGAAGTGTTTTCCTGTATGTACCTTTAATGTTCCATCATTACAATGTATCACTTAAAACGAAGGTAGGCAAATTATGCCCCACGAGTTGGCTGCTTCTTTTGTAAATGAAAGATTTATTGGAACATGGTGTTTCTCATTGTTTATGTATTTCCTATGGCTCCTTTCACACTATGAAGGAAGTGTTGATTAGTTCCAACAAAAATCTACTTTAAGAAACTCTTGTTGACCCCTGACTTACGAAATTCAAAATCAGCTTTGCATCTATCTACTTAGGACAATGAATGAAAAAAATTGCTATTCTTTCCATAAATAATCTTCGTATTGATCTTAAGCCAAGTTCAATAATATTTTATTTAAGGAAGTGTATGATGATTTACTTGACAGCATCATATTCAATGCCTGATCATCAAAGAATTAAATGCTTAACACAGGAAATGGCATTTAATTATAAAATCAATGTGATTTTGGCAAACTGCCAGACATGAACCTCCTTTCTGTATCTTTTTCCACTTGATCAAAATACAATAAAACAGAAGTATTTTCAAAATATACATTGCCATACTCAAAAGAAAAGTGATGCTCAGTATTTGGACAATGAAAACTCTGGACTGTTCAGAGTGAATTTGGGTTTTATATTGTGGATAGAATAGAATAGTCAGTGAATTTGGGTTTTATATTGTGGATAGATTTAATAATTGTACCAGGTTCACACTGATTATTTGTTTTTAATCTCAAGATTCCAACGCATTCATATTATCCTCAGTTTATAATTCTGAAAACTGGCAGATCAATGACACCACATAGGTAAGCAATTGAATGAAATACGGGACCATGACACCTGACATCATATCCATTACGGCTTCCACTGTGATGAAGCTATTTTCAGATTAACTAGTCTATGGGTTTCCAGTTAATTTACCAAATAGCCTCAACACTTCAATATGTTGTTGTTTTACTCCTTGCAGTCAAATGCTGTACCCCTGAGTTCACCCCCATGTTTTTACCTTGTTTTAAAATGAAAAACTGCCTTTGCATTGAGTTCCATGCTTCCCATTCCTTATCTCATTATTCTTTAACCATATTTAACTTGTACATCAGTATTATTATCATAATGATGAAAAAAATCAAAGAAGCTAAGTGACTTTCCTAAGTTTACACAGAAAAAAGTTCTTAAATTTTTATCATTTCATTAACTATAGTTTTTGCATGAACACATATTTTTAAAGAAACAAAGAGGGAAGTGTGATGAATTGGTGGGTGGAGTGGGAGGAAACCTACAAAATGGGGTGAATGTAGAAAGCTTCTCTGAAAAGGTGTATTTATGTTAGCGTCCATAGTGAGGAGTCAGTGATAAGAAACTCTTTTTCTTTCTCCATAGAAGTAATAGCAAATGTAAGGATCTCAAAAAGAGAAATAAATGTCATTCTTCCTTTTTTTCTGAACAATATTCTAGTCTTGATTTCTCTCTTCTACTGTTAAACACATCTATTAAGTTCCTAATTGTGGAAATTTTGCCGTTAGGCTCAAAATATTCATCTGTTCCATTTTCAGATGTCAAATCTTTGTTAAAATTTTCCAGCATTTCTTCTATTTTCTGTCATGTTTTTCAGCATCTCAAGAGTTACACTAAAATTTTCTTCTGATGATTCCAAGATCTTGATCACTGGTGGTTTATTTCTATTCCTTATATTTTTTTTCTCTAGGATTTTCATAATCTATTCCTATATCTTGTCACGCTTTGCAATTTTTAATGGAGTGACAAACACTGTGTGTAAAATATTATAGAGACTCTGAATGTTGTCACCTTTCTTAAGGGAAAATTTCATATTTGCCTGTTAGGTTGGTAGCATATGAACCTATCACCTTGCTTCAATGTAAGATAGATTTTTCTAAGCTGGTTTTGGGTTTTGGCAGATTTGGTATGTTGACTTCCACTTGGTTCTGAAACAGTTTAAAGTACCAGTGATCTCAAGTGAAATCTTTTTTGGTGGCCAGGAAGAACCTTTTCTTATCACCATCAGATTGTTAAAAAGCTCTGTTTAGCTTTTCAGAATTTACCAACCATTTCCTCCTAATTCTTGACTTTTTGAACTTTAATGGAAAGGCAAGAATAGATATATATTTCTATATGTGGTGCAGAACAATCTTTCAGTGAAGAACCACTGCATATTTGATAGTGGTCCCATAAGATTGTAATGGAGCTAAAAATTCCTATTGCCTAGTGATGTCACCTTTTTGTTTTTGTATGTATGATTAGGTTACTTTGTTTGCATTTGTAAGGTAAAGTTTAAATTGCAGTAGAGTCCTTCACCAAACATTGTACCCACGAGTTGGGAACTTACTGAACCCCGTCTTCCCTTCCTACCTTTCACTTTCCCCTTCCCCCCTTTTTGAATTTGTGGGTTTTTTCTCATGTGCGCCTGTAGTTGTTCATCTACTAGTTTCAAACTAGTGTTGAAGACATGGAATGTTTGCTTTTCCACTCTTGAGAACTTTCCTAAGGAGAATGTTCTACAGCTCCATCAAATTACTTTTTTTGTGTACAGGTATGTTTAGCTAGACAAATCCCTGCCATTGTGCTGCAGTTGCCTACAAGTATTTAGCACAGTGCTATCCTGTACAGATTTATAGCCTAGGAGTAATAGGCCACACTTTATAGCTTAGGCATGTAGTAGGCTATACCATGAAGGATTGTGTAAATACACTCTCTAATGTGTATCTATGAAAATCATAAAGTCATTTACAAATGCATTCTTTGGAACATATTCTGGTCATTAAGCGATACATGCCTGTGTGTGTATGTGTATCTCAGCTGAGCACCTAGCATGCAATAATCGAGCAAGACATGTTGATCCTTTCTTCTGTTGTTTTATTCAAAGGTCATATTTTTGACTGTTCATTGATCAATATTTGTCAGATCCAGTGACATTTCTAAGATGTATGTAATAAGTTTTTGATGAAAATGGAGAAGAAATAAATATGCAAGTATAGCATGCATAGACCTATCCCAAGAAATACATTTTATCTGCATGTCTGTTATCTTCCCAAATATTCAACTTTTCATGAGTTTTTTTACAATTTTTATTATGATATGCTTAGAATGACCTAAACTTAAAAAAAGAACAAATAAATAAAGGATTATGCAATCAAATGACTTAATTTTATTTTATGAAGATACTCAACACTTGGTAAAGAGAAAAAGTATTCATTGATTGCATTTGTATTGCTAAAATCTATATAAAATAGATGACATAATATAAGCTAGATTTTGAGAAAATACGAATAATGTATATTTGAAGGCATTTGTAGGTTCCTTACCAAGTAGTCAAAAAAATTGTTAATGCTTTCATCATTCACATGAATATATACTTTTCCTAACTTATTTAATGATTTCACCATTTTATTTACTATCTCATAAAATTCTTTTCAAAAACAGACATTTATAGTAATTGATAATCATCTCTCTTGTTTTTCAATGTGGGTTTCTGCAATTAGTCCTGTAGATTCATTTTCATGGTGGCTGATTGCTTATCGTTTCACCTTTCCAGGGCTAGCCACCTAGCTGATCAATGAGAAACTCATTGCCTTGAAGAGATTAGGTGGCAAGTTTATTGGAACTATTTGCTCCAGTCAAGAAATGTGTAAAGTTAATAAGTCATTCTCAAATTCAACCCAAGAATCAAACAACTTAATCCTTATATTCTTTGTTTTAGTTTGAATGAATATGAACTAAATATAAATCTGGAAATTAACTTAATAAAAAGGAATTCAGGGAACCATAGCCACAGACAAATGAAGCAACTCAGATACAGGTCAAAAGTTCACTTTTCCCAGTAGATAATGTGTATTAAGTAAAGTGATCACTGGGATTGATCGAATCACACCAATCACCCTAGGTGAGGCATTTTAACAACACCCTCTTCATCTCAGCCTTGGGTTAGCATTGCTGAAAATTTAGTTTAGCCCAGCAGAAGAAGGTGGTCTGTTATACACACAACAATATAAACTCAATAGCAGCAGTTTTTAGAATTTTATATTTCCTGGACCAATAATTTTCTGAAGAATTTAAAAAACCAATACATTTTTACTTTATCAAAAAAGGAAAGTTTTTTAAAGCAAAAGAACCACTGAAAAAATGTATAACCATAATCATTTCAGAAAAGGTATATTTTGAAAACAAAGGAATAATAATGCAATTTAAAAAAATAAATGATCATGAGGGGAAAAAAAAAACTGTTGGAAGCATGGATATGCATGTATACACACAAAGAGGTATACCCATACTTCATTGTCATCATTGTTGTTTAGCAAACCACTGAAAGAAGAGCAGAGAGTAGCTTCCATCTGAGCACTAGCTTGACAGATCTCCCATTACAGGACCTTCTTTGCACGCTTCTCCAGGGCAACCAGGGACTATCACTTTATTATTTTGTTAACTCTCTTACCACTACAGAAGTTTTGATAATTTATGTAACATCCTCCATCTCCTTCACTGAATGCCTTCAAGTTATCATTCTGACATGAGTGTGTTTTTTATTTCTGTTTAACATTGATCATTAATGTGTAGTATTTTTAAAGTGAAGATATGTGTGTGTTTGGGAGTGGACAAGAGAGATTAAGTAAGTCCCCCCTTCATCTCTTAAGCCTATATGATTGTTTTCCAGTCCGTTGATAATATGACTATGCAGTCAGTCATTTTAAAATTATTTTTAATTTATTTTTTATTTTAGAATATTAGAGGGGTACACAAATTTTTGTTATCTAGCTTGTATTTGTACATTTTAAATCAATGTTATAAGCATGCCCTTCACCCAGAATATGTAGACTATACTGGTTAGGTGTGAGTTTGCCCTCTCCCTTCTCCTCTCTTTCTCCTACTAGATTTCTATTGAATTTTACTTCCATAGATGTTATTTGACTTGTTTCAATTTAGTATGGAGTACATGTGGGGCGGGGGGTTTGTTTTTCCATTCTTGCAATACCTTTCTTAGAAAAATGATCTCCCGGCCAGGCCTGGGGGCTCATGCCTATAATCCTAGCACTTTGGGAGGCTGAGACAGGTGAAATGCTTGAGCTCATGAGCTCGAGACCAGCCTGAGCAAGAGTGAGACCCATGTATACTAAGAAAAGAAAAACCAAGGCAACAGGATCGCTTGAGCCCAAGAGTAGGAGGTTGCTATGAGCTATGATGATGCCATGCCATTCTACTGAGGGTGACAGCTTAAGTCTCTGTTTAAAAAAAAAAACAAAAATGGTCTCTATTCCATCCTGGTTGTTACAAAAGATATTAAATTGTTGTTTTGTTAATGGCAGAATAGTATTCCATGCTGTATATTTTATTAATGCATTTATGTATCGATGTGCACTTGGATTATTTCCATAGTTTTGTGATGCTGAATTGTGCTGCTGTAAACATTCAAGTGCACATGTCTTTTTGATAAAACTTATTTTATTTTTCCTTTGGATAAATGCTTGGTAGTGGAGTTGTTGGATTAAAAGGTAAGTCTACTTTTACTTCTTTGAGATACCTCCATACTGCTTTCCATAGAGGTTGTACTAGTTTGCAGTCTCACCAAAAGTGAATGAGTTCCTTTCTTTCCATGATACCAGCGTCTGTTGCTTTGGGACTTTTTGCTATGGAGCATTCTCACTGGAGTTAGGTGATGTGTAATTGTGGTTTTGATTTTCATTTCCCTGATGATTAGTGAAAGTGAGCATTTTTTCATGTGTTTGTTGGTCATTAGACTACCTTTCTTGGAAAAGTTTCCATTCATGTTTTCTGTCCACTTTTTAAAGTGGTCATTTGTTCTTTTCTTGCTGATTTGCTTGAGTTCTTTGTCGATTCTGGTTACCAGTCCTTTATCAGATGTACAGCATGCACATATTTTTTCCCATTCTGTATGTTGTCTATTTACTCTGTTGATTGTGTCCTTGGCTGTGCAAAAACTTTCCCTGGACAGAAGTGGACAGATCCATCAAGTAACACTCTTGATGATCCAGGGGTACACAGAAGGTAAAACAGACAAACATCTTACCATCCAGGAGCATAGGACAGTGCAAAACAGGTCAGGAGGATTGTGAAGGCCCCTGGCTATTTTTCTTTCAAGTGAAGAGCAGAATGAATTCTTGTTGCTGGAATTGGGTCCTTGATCTCAAGGTTCAAAGAATGAAACCATGGACCACTCAAGTAAGCAGAGTATAGAATCTCCAGTAGTGGAGGTCTGTAGGGGAACCTCCCATCCAACAGTCGGTCTTTTAACTGATTTCTATGATTGAACAATACAAGAAATGCTGATTCAATGGTTACAAAAGAATTTGCTGTGTTAGAAACATATACTTTGTGTTCCGGAAATTATTTAGCAGAATAACACCCCAAACAAAAACACTCATTAGATAAAGTGTTCTTCTGCTTCAATGGAACCTTCACTTAGCAGCTGTTAAATAAAGGTATGAATTTTTGTTATTAGTGGTGTTGTGTTAATATTTGAATTAGTGTCCAGCACTTAAAAATTGTGAACTTTCACATAAAATTCCAGATTCCAGGAAAAACACAAGTTGATGGGCCACAATGAGCTCCCATCACGGCACAGCAGTTCCTGGAGGGGCAGCAGCCGCCCCTGTGTTCCGGGCTTGGTTTCTGGTCCGACAGTACCCACCATCCCAGGGCTCCTGTCCGCAGGCTTCATCCCTGAGCACCAAGGCTTGAGTGGGAGGCATCCCACTCTGAGTGTTCCAACAGCCAGGTCTTTATAGTCTGCAGAGTCTTAGCCGGAAAGCTCTCTCCTGGGAGGAGTCTTTTCCTCTTTGTCTTGCTGTTCTGGAGCATGTGGCCCATATAAGTGTCATGAAGGTATAAGTGGGGCAGAAAAGAAGATGGAAGGTGAAAAAAAGACAAGATAGCTTCTTTCTTTTTCTCTGTTGTGAGCTCTCTGGGTTCAGGAGCCAGGTTTTGCTATCAGTTCATCTTCTCTGACATCCAGCTTTTCTACCATATGGAAACTAGAGAATCCCAGAATCCTAAACTCTGACAGGAGGTCAGGGCATGTACAGAGCTTGAGGCCAGCACTGTCCTGGGGATCCATTTTTCTCTTTTTAGGTGTGACCCTGAGTAATCCTGGAGCCTGAATGCACCGAAAACAGGGATATATCTACCCCTGCTGAGTATCTGGACAAACTCAGGAGATGACAGAGAGTGGGTGGGACATGCCTCGGGCCAAAGCCAAGTGAACATTTATCAAAGAATCTGCTTTCCTTGACCTCTAGGACCCTATGTGCCTTTCTTAACCTCCTAGTGCCTCAGTCACCTTGTCTGTGAAATGAAATGGGGACGGTGATGAAGTACAAGGCAGCCACATGACCTGCCACCTTGGCCCTGGTGGTGCTGACGCTATGGTGGATGGAGGAACCAGCTTGTTGGAAGGGTGGGACACCTGCCAGGGAGACACTGGCGCCTTGCTGTCTCCTTCCAGTGCTCTTATGGCTAGTGCATTTCAAGGATGGGCCTTGCTTTCTCCTCCTCCTGCACTTCTTACTGGCCAGCGTCATGTCAGTTTCCAGGGCCTGCGCCTTCATTAGACAGCTAACTGTAACTGAGGAAGACCCATGCCCTAAGAGTTTCACAAAACAACCTCCTGGGACTATATAATCCCCTGAGCAGAGAGCTCAAAAACAGACTTCAGACGGACCTTGGAGAGGGAACAGGAGAACTTGTTCCCCTCCTGGGTTTTCTCTGCCAGTAGGTTTGGTTTTTGTAGTTGTTATAATTTTTGTTTCTGTAAATAAATCCTGACTCACCACTACTCCTGTGGTCTATCACCGAGACCAAGAACCTGAAACTTTGGTATCAACGGCCCCCCTCACAGAAAAAAAATGAATTGGTCAGTTTTTTTGAAGCTTAAAGTACCAGACCTATGCTATCAAGCAACAGTGCCTAACACATGACAAGCACTCCGCAGCTCCTGGCTAACCCCATGAGGGCTGAAGCAGAAGACAAAAACTGCCTGACACTGATACTAGAATTTTGTCTTCAAAGGTTCTTGGTCCCGGTGATTCAAAGAATGAATCCACGGACCATAGATCAGTGGTAAGACAGGATTTATTTACAGAAAAGGAAAAAAAAATACAAAAATGCCAAAGCTCCTGGCAGAGAGAATACAGGTGGGAAAGAGCTCTCTCACTCCCTCTGTTTCTCTGTCTTTCTCTTTGCTCAGTGGTATATATAGTTGCATGGGGGTGTGTATCCAGAACTCAATAGTTCATAGGGAACTCAGTTGTTACATTTAAAGGCATAGGGCCAGAAATCAGTTAATGAATGGCTATAGTCCCTTTCATTCAGGCCTAGGAAACTTACATGAAATTGACTAGGCCTATAAATGGTGGGGTTCTCATTCAGCCAGAGTGCAAGGGGAAGGAGACCTAAGGTCTCCCCAGCAGTTGTCTGGCCCCTCTGGTTACTGGAGTCTCCTATGGGCCCCACCCCTGCCTACCCTCCAGCCCGCTGGTTCCACTGTCGGCTGCTGCTGTACCGTCACCGCCTGGGCTAAGGCAGCAGGTCCTCCAGCTCAGCTCAGCTGACGGAGGTGCCACCTGTCCTGTATCAACACCATAGACTCCAGGGATCTTGCTTCCTTTTGGTTTCTGAGGAGGGAGCCTTGATCTCTCAGCCTGCTGGGCATCTGAAGGTCTCGGTGCTCCAACATTTGCTGATTGGGCAGCAAGAGAAGTATAAGGATGAGCAGGGAGCAGCCAGGGAAGATTCCCGGCTGTACTTCTGGAGCCAGAGGACAGTGTTAGGCTGTGTGTTCCCCTCTGCCAAGGAACAGGGTAGAATCTTCATATAACATTAACAAAAACTGATCAAAATCCATACTTTTTTAAAGATACTGGCACAATAGGGCTACATTTTCTGACACACAAGATTATATATGTGTAAAATCCAAAACAACCACACTAGTAAACACTTGAGCCAAAGAAGAAATGACAGAGAAATATGGAAAGTATTTATATATTTTCCAATTGATTTTAAGAAGAATTTTAAGGCTTGGCGCCAGTAGCTCATTGAGCAGGGCGGCAGCCAGATACACCGAGGCTGGCAGATTTGAGCCAGGCCTGGGCCTGCTAAAGAACAATGACAACTGCAACCAAAAAATAGCTGGGTGTTGTGGCGTTGTAGTCCCAGCTACTCAGGAGGCCAAAGCAAGAGAATTGCTTCAGCCCAAGAGTTTGAGTTCGCAGTGAGCTATGACTCTACAGCATTCTACTGAGGGTGACATAGTGAGACTTTGTCTCAAAAAAAAAAAATAAATAAAAGAAGAATTTTAAAAACATATTATAAAATGTATGTATAAGAGCAAAGTAGCTTAATTAATTTCTAAAGAAAAAATGAAAAGTCCAAAAGTGATCATCCATTTTACCATATGTTTATAAAACACACTATAAATTTATCATTTTAAAATAATGTAGTATTTTCCTACATACACATAATTATACACACATGAGAATGAAACAGAAATTCTGGTGTCAGAGTGCTAAGTAAGTAGGGAAATTTGAGGTGTAAATATTCCTCATTAAGGAAGAGAGTGCTTTGCCTGTGGTGTGGGGTGATACTACTTGGAACAGAAGGAAATCATTTTTTTAAATAAAACAAAGGTGATATAGATTTAGTTAAAATAAACTTATCAGATTGAAAGAAGGGCATGCATGAGAAAATTTTGTGCATTTGTGTTTTAGAAAGTTAATGTTGAAAAGATCCAAGAACACCAATTAAATATGGATTTTGTTATATTAAAAACAGTTTCTCCAAAACAATTGCCAGAGATAAACATTTTCTAAAAATCATTGTAGAGGATTTTTACATGATTATTACTTATAAGGTATTATTCATTATTATGTATTATTAATATCTAAAATACTAAAGAGATTTGTAAGATAAATAATGATAAAATCAAAAGACAGGAAGCACATTAGAACAACAGTTAAAGGTTTGACTAAGTGACATGCAGAAAGAAAACTCTAAAAAATTAACAGATATGTGGAGGAAATCTGTTGAGTAAATAGAGCCATATAATGAAACTCATAAAGGGTATGAGCATCCAGCTCAGATTAGCCAAAAAAAAAAAAAATCAGTTGGTCAGGTACTAATTATTGGTGAAAATGTGTAAAAAGACTCAATTTTGGTGCAGCATAAATTAGCATGGTCATTCTGGAGAAAGCTGTAATACTTGATGAGACTAATATTGATGTAGACCAATTCAAAAACTCCCCTCTTTATACATTAACTGCCATAAAGTCCATAAATGAAGCTCTTTAAAGATATTCCTTGCAGATTGCAGTATCAGGGATCTGAAGATAATGTAGGCGGCCACTCCTAAGAAAATAAATATGTAAGTTGGTGTGGCTCCAAACTATAGCTTATATTGGAGCAGTATGCCTATGGCAATCAGAGACTATCTCTATCTTAGCAACCAGAGGTGGTTAATAGAATAACATCGATAGCCCAGTAACATTTATATAAACTAAATTTGTTGATAACTCTGTGTATTTTACAAGCATATACACATTGACCATTGTTATTGTTTTGCTTTCAGATCCAGTCCTGATGTTTCACCTATAGGGTGGATTTTTATAAGTCCCTTGCCATCTACCTTCTGGTGATGTTTGGTTAATGGAAGCTCTGGTTGGAGTTGGTAAGGAAGAAAAGGGAATGAGGATATTATTTCCCTTTTCCCTTCCTCGACTTTCCTCTCTTCTTCTCTCCTTGCTCCCCTCCTTTCCACCTCCTCCTCCTCACTCCTCTCTTTCCTTCTCTCTGTTTTGTGTGGGCATTTTTCAGTTGCCTTGTTGTCTTTCTGGTTGTAGCTTTTTACTACATAGATTGCTTCTGTGGTCCCACCTGCTTCAGATCAGTTCCTAATATGGTTCTAGAACATTCCAGGTTCCCTGATGTCTGGATTCTGGTGAATATCACCCCTTTTCCAGTGTCACTCCACCTCCCAGGCACTCTTGTGATCTCTTGCTGTTCCCTTCCATAATTGTCTCTTCCTGCTAATGTCTGGTTGCTTCAACATCATGTTTGTTTCCTCAGCATTTTACCACTGATTTAACTTGTTCTGTATGTCAAATTTCTTACCTTAAATATGGGAGTAGTTTCTGTTTCCTGATTGGAATCTGCTTGATATAGTATCTCATATTGGGAGTGGACCTGGGCAATAGACCTTTAAATGGGATACTGAAACTGGGAGGCTCATCTGCTCAAACTTTCATAGGGTGACAATGTCTTTGAAGGTGGAAACTGAAATACTAATAACCTGTGGCAGACAGGCATTGTGCACAAAGGTACTTAAGGTGAACACTGGTAGAAAGAAAGAATTTGGAAGATGAAAGTCTGAACATAACCAACGTGGTAATGGTGATGGCTACAAAGGACTAGCTGTTTCTCATTGTGATCAAGGCTTTACAAAAAGAAAGGGAGAACCTCTGGGCTATGTTATCTTCCCTGCTCTCTGTCACAATATGGTATGTCAGTGACTTTAATTATCAGCACATTCCACAGAATATCACAAATGCATGATATTCAGTTTGTTCCTGAAGAGGAGCAAGAAGCAAGTTACCCATATGCCTTAATAAGATAACTCAGAGGTAGAGGTTAAGAGAAAAGAACCACAATCATCTAGCTCCCTGATATTCAGGTGATGTCTCTGAGGCTGAGACATGTTGAGATTTCTTCCCTGGACTGAAAGATCACTTTGGATTTGGGAGATAGGATATGTCATAGTTGGAGTGCTGATCCAGGGAATTTACTGAATAATCTTAAAAGTCTCCCACTGTGTCCTGACTCTCGTTGCGTTAGCATCTGCTGAGCTCATCACTGATAAAGCAGCGCCATGATTTGAAATCCCTTCCGTTTGAAATAATGTATTTTCTGTTTTCAATAGACACTTACTCATAAAAATGTATCTAAAGAGAAGATCCAGGCTCGGCGCCTGTGGCTCAAAGGGCTAAGGCGCCAGTCACGTAGACCTGAGCTGGCGGGTTCGAATCCAGCCCTCGGCCCACCAAACAACAATGACGGCTGCAACCAAAAAAATGGCCGGGCGTTGTGGCGGGCGCCTGTAGTCCCAGCTACTTGGGAGGCGGAGGCAAGAGACGCGCTTGAGCCCAGGAATTGGAGGTTGCTGTGAGCTGTGATGCCACGGCACTCTACCCAGGGCGACAGCTTGAGGCTCTGTCTCAAAAAAAAAATAAAATAAAATAAATAAAGAGAAGATCCATATAAATTACAGTGAGTTGCTACATAGGAAATAAAACTAAAGAGAGTATCAAGGTAGAAATTTAGTGATAAAATGTAAAAGATGAAACTTGAAGAGAGTGTGCTATAAATGAAAAAGTATAATTAACTCTGATCATCTTACATGGAAAAACATGTATTCATTAAACTACAATCAGGAGGCCTATTAAAGTTACGATATGTTCATAGTGCCTACATTCAGACTTAAACTCTCATCTCTCATCTTGCAAGCCATTTCAATGACACTTGTTAACCATTTCAGACTCGTTTATGTGTTTTAATTTTTATGCTACTGTTGTTGAGAGTCTCTTTTAGAGAAAAAAATTAGGATATATTAAAATGCATACTGGAAAGCAAAGAGTGTTGAGGGTGGGGATGTTACCCTTGAAGGAGGATAGTTATTATAAGCATTTCCATTAAAAACACAGTGTTAGATTTTTCACCCAAAGCTCTGTGGTTTATTTTTCTGTCTTTGGGAATTTCACAAACAACTTGCAAAGTTCTAGCCAAACCTTTGAGGTTTGCCTTTCCATAAGTACATGGAACCAGCCAGGGGCTGTAATCATAGCCAAATGAAACAATGAAAACCACATACTCCCTGGCCTTGCTCCTCTTTCCTTTACTTGAGTTTGAGCCTCTGGAGAGGAAACCACCTGAGTTGCATTTGTATATGGTTAAAGCTCTTGAGAACTAAGCCTTCTCACTAATGGTTTCTACTTAACTTGAAATAAAGGGATAGAAGTGGTGAATACTAAAGAAGCAGAAACACTTTTGTTCCCACCATTCATGTTGTTTTATTTATTGTCTTAATTGCTAACATTTATAAGGAGCCTCTGCAGAGGGGCATGCAGCCACAGAGTGCTTCTATTTGTTAGTGTTGAGGAGGGCACAGTGAGAGGCATCTCCTCAGCAAACCCTTAAAGACATGGAATCTGCTGGGTCCCACCAGCTGGCATAATAGACTGTACACCATTTGAAAACAGAGGTAACGTATTTGAAGATTTCTTTCTTATTCCCTGGTAAACCTCTAGAATATTATTTAGGAAAAGTTTTATTTTTAACTCTTTGGCTCAATTTATCACCCTAGATAGGGCTGTGTCATACTCTCCATTTGATTTCTTCGTAGCATTCTAGTGCTATGCCCTCTCTGGTACCGATTCTTAACACTGTTTGTAAATTCAATGTAAGTAAGACTTACCAAGCAATATAATCATGAAGCCTGATTACTGGATTTCTCAACCTTTTGATGCCTTAGTTTTATTATCTCCTTTATTCTTCATAGGATAGTTGTAAGATTAAATGAGTGAATGCCTATAAAAGGCTTACAACAGTGTGTGGCACATTGGAAGTGCTCAATAAATAGTTATTGCCGGTAACAGCAGTAGTAGTAGTGTCCAGTAATACGTTACGTATTGGAATATGAAAAAAAAATGGAAAACTCTCAGTAGCCTTAAGAAATATACTTAAAACTTTTAATAGACAACGTTTGATAACAGGCTTCTCTCTGTGGTGTCATTGTGTTTGGGATCACACAACAAACTAGAGATACATTAATAAACTCTAAGGTTGATACTTCTTGCACTCAATAGAGAAGAGCACTTGGAGAACTGGGCACACCTATTCACTAACCTATTTAATTATTCACCTAGTTTTCTTTCAGTAAATAGGGTAGGGCAATTCTAGCTTCTTCCACAAGTAAATTCCAAAATTTTAGTGTCTTAACAAAATACAAGTTTAAACATGACTCAAGCAACAATCAATGAGGAGGCTTCTGATTGGAACACAGTTTTCGTCTACATGGCAGGTTCGGGAACTAGATTCCTTCCATCTGGGGGATCCCCTACACCAGCGATTCTCAACCTGGGGGCCGCGACCCCTTTGTAACAATGAAAATACATCGCAGCATTAGGAAGGTTGAGAACCACTGCACTACACTCATGCCTCCTGTTAGTACTTAGAAGTACTAAGCTTCTCACCATGGATGGAATTAAAAAGTACTGATAAAGTGAATTGCTTTTTAATTGTTTTGTTCAGAAAGTGACAAATATCTCATATTCCTGATAAGCTCCTATCCAGATGCTTGTTTAGCTACTTATCAAAACCAAATCTATCTGATCAAAGAGGATAAAGAAATTTTGTTGTATAGTTAGTCATCTCTTCCATGCTGGGATACAGAGATATATCTGAGAACCACTCTCATTTACCAAGGGAATGAGGAGATAAAGGCTGAAACTAAGAGATAGGATTCTCTGTGACATCTGGAAAGGTGAACCAGTGCTTGAGTGAGGATGCTGGCCGCACTGTAGCCTCCTGAATGAGTACGGGCTAATAATAAAAAAGGAAGGATGTCATTAAAGGGTTGCAGAGATATTGAGGCCAAGTCCCTCTGCAAGGCTGGAGCTTAGGTGTGTTGAGCTGGCTGGAAGATGTGTTCAATAGAACAATGTTTGGTTAAAAAAAAAAGTTAAAACACAAACTAATTTGTAGAAAAATAAGCCCAGAGACAGGATAACATCTTGAAGATTCTACAGACTATGAAGCAAGTTAACAGATAAAAAATCCTAAGTGGAAGGACATGGGCGTGGTGAATTCTCCAGAAAATTCCAAGGAGTTTTGATGTTTCACCTTGAGGAAACTCCTTGAAAATTCCAAGGAGTTTTGAAGTTTCACCGTAACTTCATTTATGGTTTTTATGGTTGCTTGTCTTTTCTACATGTGTTTTATGAGGCAAATGAAAAACAAATTTCATTGAAATTTTTGAGGTTTTCCTCAAAATAATAATATCTTGAAGATTCTACAGATTATGAAGCAAGTTAACAGATAAAAAATCCTAAGTGGAAGGACAAGGGCATGGTGAATTATGCAGAAAATTCCAAGGAGTTTTGATGTTCGACCTTCAAAACTCCTTGAAAATTCTAAGGAGTTTTGAAGTTTCACCATAACTTCATTTATGGTTTTTATGGTTACTTGTCTTTTCTACATGTGTTTTACGAGGCAAATGAAAAACAAATTTTATTAAAATTTTTGAGGTTTTCCTTAATTTATGCAATTTTATTCTTTGGGGGAATTTATTTTTAATTTCAGAATATTAGGGAGTGCACATGTTCTCCTTGCATACTTTGTTTTTGTACAGATTGAGTCAAAGTTATGTGTGCCCTTCATCCAGATAATGTGCACTGCACATCTTAGGTGTGAACTTACACATCCCCTCCTTTCCCATACTCATTGTCATTGAGATTTATTTCCATATGTGCAGCTAAGTGTTGATTGACTAATTCCAATTTTGTAGTGAGTACCTGTGTTATTTCTCCATTCTTGAGATGTTTCATTTAGAACTCGAAACTACTCTTTATTCCTTTGTGAGTTATGTTGCAAATTAATAAGAATGAGGGTCAACATATACATATAGGGGATTATATTTTGCATGGTGAATAAGGATTCACTATGCTGAAGACTCAAACTTTTGACAGATTTAAATACCCACAACTTACACACACTTGCATACACCAATAGAGCCCACTGCATGGGGAACACAATTGATTAAATTTGAGTCTAAAGGAAAGGAATATTCAGCCCTATTTGTCTTTCTTCTGACCACTTACTTCCCATAGTGGATGTCCTAGTGATTGTAAATCCACAAGGAGATTTAGCTTACACATGAGTAACCATCATCCACTCAATATTATCTGGGAACTTGGCTGCCATTTGGGTTCATCAAATATTTGAGGGTTATTTTCAAAGACTTCATTCTGTTCAGTGCCAAGCTATCCTTGGCCTAGCAACTTATCCCTGATTCTTAAGTAGCTTTTTTGTAGAGAAATTGAATCTGTATGTTTCTAATCCATTTAAAGTTAGATCATCAGAATATACTTTTATAAAAGCAATCCAAAATCCTTGTGAGAGAATTTCTTCATTTTATCCCCATTAAATGATAATGTCTTTTTTTCTTGAGCTTCAAGTTTGTTGCAAAGCTACAATTCCTCTTACAAAGTGATTTTAAAAGTTGGCAGTCTCTATTGTCTTATCCCTAAGCATAGAGTAGGTACTTTCAAAGTTTCTTTTTGAATATGTTTTCAGAACATTGCCTGGAGTTTACTCATGTAGGACTGACTTCCTTTCCACCAAGCCACAATTCTTCCTCCACTTGGAACCTCTCCTGAATTCAAAGGAAGCTACACAGGTGGAATGTCATGATGGCTTCACAGGAAAAAATTTGGGACAGACATTTCCAATTTTCTGTCCAATATAATCTTAGGCTTTTCTTTAAGCAAGACTGTGTTCAAAATCACTTCCTGCCACAAGAATTCTGAATTGCATTATAAGTTTCCTTGAGTCTTATTTGCTATCACGATCAATCCCATGTCAAAATGACCTTTTACAAGTCTCTATTTTATATATTTTCCTTAGAGAAAACCAGAGAAATTGATGATACTTGTTGAATCACCTTTAAACTTTATATTTGTCACAATTAAATTATTTTATGGGATGTTACATGATTTCTTCATTTATTGGTGTTACAAGTAAAAAGAGAAGATTAATTCTTTATCATATTGCCTCAAAGGAATTATATTCTTACCTATCATTAACTCCATTTATTCCTGAAAAACTGTGGGAAGCTAATAATCAGAAGTAATTTTAGGTTCTATGATAAATACAAAGATTAATATGATAAAAGCATTAACACACAATGCTAAACTTATTAAATAATATATCATGTCTATGTGGGTGCCATATCATTAATGCCTATTCAAGGGAAATCCCTAAACATTTCATATCATGATCACTAACATTGTGCTTTTAGATTATTTAAAAGGGCTTCCCAATTCATAATTGCTAAGTCATGGAAGAAACCTAAGTGCCCATCGATCCACGAATGGATCAATAAATTGTGGGGCATGTATACCATGGAATATTACTCAGCCTTAAAGAAAGATGGAGACTTTACCTCTTTCATGTTTACATTGATGGAGCTGGAACATATTCTTCTCAGCAAAGTATCTCAAGAATGGAAGAAAAAGTATTCAATGTACTCAGCCCTACTATGCAGCTAATTTATAGCTGTCGTATGAAGGGTATAACCTAATTACAACACAAGAATATGGGGAAAGGGGTAAGGGTAGGGAGAGGATGGGGGAGTTTGGCGGGAGGGAAGGTAATTGGTGGGGCCACACCTATGGTACATTTTAGAAGGTTACAGGCAAACCTTAGTAAATGCAGAATACAAATGTCTTCATATAATAACGGAGAAAATGCCAGGAAGGCTATGTTAATCAGTTTGATGAAAATAGTTAAGATTGTATATGAAACCAGCACATTGTACCCCTTGATTGCACTATTGTACACAGCTATGATTTAATAATAAATACAATAAAATTAAATAAATAAATAAATAAAATTTTTAACTCCCCCCAAATAAAAATAAATAAATAATATTCATTCTTCCAATCTAAAAATCTGGAATGTATTTCCACTTATGTGTGTTTTAAATTGCTTTCCTTAGTGCTTTATAGTTTTCTGTATATAGATCTTTAACTTCCTTGGGCAAATTTAATCCTAAGTATTTTATATAATTTATTTTATTCCATTGTAAATAAGATTTATTAAAATTATTTTTTAGATTTTCTTGAGGTATAAAATTTCTTTGTTTATTTGTAATGTTTCTTTTATCTATGCATAGAATTTATCACTATAAATACCCCTCTTACAACTAATTTTACTGTATCTCTTAAGTTATTGTATACTGTGTTTCCATTTATCTTACAAAAATTAACTTTAATTTTTTATTTGACCAATTGATTTTCCAGAAGCATACTGAACAATTTCCAAATATTTGTGATTTTTTCTATTTTACTCCAGGCATTCATTTGTTGTTTCATCACATGTACTTAGAAAATATACTTGATAATATTTTAATCTTCATAAGTTTGTTAAGACTTTTTTTCTGTTTCCTAAGACATAATCTACTCTGCAGGAGGTTTTATGTAGGCCTTGAGTTTGTGTGGGTGTGCCTGGTGTATGGATATTTTGATGTATTCTCCTTGCTTTTGAGTCTATAGGGATGGACCTGAAGTCTATATGGTCAGAAGTGGCCTTAAAATAGGGTCATATGGGCTAGCCTGGTGCTGAAGTCTATCAGAGTAGGCCTAACAACTAGATCAATGAGGTAGGCTTTGAACCTGGTCTATAGGGGCAGGCCTAAAACATGTACCAAATGTGACTGATTTAACATTGTGGTAGGCTTGACACCTGGACATGATAAAATGGGTCTTGTCTTTTGTCTATGGGATTGCTCTGACTTTGGATTTGATTGGGTTAGCTTGGATCCATAGCATGAGCCTGATGCACTAGACATAAAGGGCAAGCCTAGAACACAGGTCTAATAAAGTGGTGATGGAGCCTTAGTCCTCAGAGATGGCCTGGTGTTGGAATGGGTCTTAAGCCAGGGTCTTCAGTGGCATCCATAGGTCCTATGTCCATGAAGGCTACCCTGGAGCTTGGGAAAATACCATGTGGACTAACATTGGTTTCTACTAGGGTAGACCCTCAGCCTGGCTCTGTTTTCTCTGGCTAATTCTGAGTTCAACTGGAGTGGGGAGCCTAGGCCCTGGGTCTGCTAGGATCTCTGAATATGGGTGGGCACTGAGTCATGCCCAGTGTTTGTGTTTACAGGAGTAGGTATACAGACAAGTTTGGCCAGAAACTTACTTCTATGGGGCCAGCTTGGGTCTGTGGTTGTGGGAACTGGCCTGGCACTGTGGAGGATCTTGGGCCTAGGTTTGCAAGTTCTAGTCTGGTGCTGATATATAACAAAATATGACATTTCTTTAAAAAAAAAATTCTTTCTCTTATACTATTCTATCTCAGGACCTAAAAGAGTGCCTGAAACATGTTTTAATGAGATCAATTAATAATTGTTTAATAAATGAATATATACAAAAAAGAAAACAATTTCTATGAGAAAACATTAAAATTTGAAGGAATTTAGTAATTTATGTTTTGCATAATTTATGGAAAAGGAAAAATATAGGATCATTTCACAGAAAACAGTGTGTAGTAAACTATAAACAGTGAATGTTCTGGGACAATTTCCTTGAAATAGTTTTTTAAAAAATTATCAATAAAAATTCAGAAAATTACCAAACTTAGAGATAACAAGCATAGACTATTTATGTTGTACATAGGAGTCAAAATTGGGGATATAAATTCAGAGGTTACTTTAAAAACTACATGACCAATAATTATAAAGTTCACTGGTAGCATTATTACATTAGAGCAATCAAGAAATTGTAAAAATGAGGAATTAGGAAGAAAGATTTGCCCTATCAAATAAAAGGTATATTATGAAACTAAAGTACTTAAAATGGTATATTACTATCAAGTTCCTATACTTTCATATGGATTCAATATCTTCTCCAACATTTTGTAATCTCCTTAACTGAAACCTGATTCTCAGAATGTTGTATTTGTTTAATCCTTTCGTGATTTCTGTATTCTTTGTAAGCTATATAACTCTAAGTCAGAAAGTGATATTAGTACCCTCCCTGTTTCCCCTTACTACTTTTAGATATTGCCTTAAAGAATGATTAAACAAAACAAAACATTGCATAGAACCCAGCCCATTTGAATATATGTTCTTTTCCATGCCACTGTTATTGTTGTCTATGAAATACTCAGTCATTTTCCTGAAGTAATCAAAGACTTTGTCACTTTTTATATCTACCCCAAACTTTACCACCTCTTAGCCTCCAATAATCATGAATGCAAATTCCTAAAATTCAACGTTCTGGGCTCTTTTACATGATTGATAGTCCAGTGCCTCCTAACTTCTACTCTTGTCCTCTCTGTATATGTCTTCAGTTTAGGTTTTTGGTTTGTCATTTCAAGAATTTTCTCACTTATACCCTACATTTTCTTTCCATTCTGCCCTTTAAACACATATATGTATATGGTAAAAACAAACAAAGTAGCAACTTACTGAAAGAGTTAAATTATATGCTTTATTTATGATCTCTCCCAGAAGCTTACTACTACTGGATAAAGTCCAACAAAATGGCAGATTGATTCCATTACAAAATCAGAAGCACAGGCATTGGAAAGGCTCACAAAATAAGCAGCAATCCAATTTCACTTTGTTGACTCATGCTACATTTACTTACTTTTTGTTCCATTTACACACAGCAAATATAACAAAATTTTACTCTTATCTAATATCAGATGTATAGTCTTATTTGCATATTTTCAGGCACAATCTTGATTTAAGGATTGGATATCATAACTAAAACCTTGCTTAAGAAACTGACGCTGTTGATTATGCCTCTTCTTTCATCTGTAATTAACCATTCTCTGTAAATTATTCTTCTTGTATCACTACTGAAAAAAGTTGAAAATTATTCCATTACTTGAAAAGATGTAAAATAATGATTTCACATTCCCCTCTTATTACCACTTTCTCCTTTTCTTCACTGTGCAACTTTTCCAACATAGTTCTCACTAAAGTCACCGGAGACATTGCCATTAAATACAATGACTATTTTTGAGTTTTTTTTTTTTTGGTACTCAGTTTGGGATCTTGGCTTCCATAATGCCCACACTCTTAGTGTTACTTATATTTTTTTAGGCATTCAACTGCCTCTTTTGGAGTTTCATCCTTCTTTATCTGATCAATAAATGTCAAAGATTTCCAGTCTTAGACTAAATCCCTTTTGTTTTATTTAATTTTTCTCTCTAAGAAATTCTATAGATAGCTACTGTAGCAATTACTATGTATTTACAAGCTACACAGAAATCAATATATCCAGGTAGCCTCCCCCCTGAATTCCAGACTTGAATGTTCAACTGGTTTTAGTATCTGTACTTAGCTTTCTAATAGGTATCTCAAAGTCAACACAAACAAGTCTCCTGGAATCAATATATTTCAAGCAGAGGTCATAAAGATGAGGTGGATAAAAAAAAATCGCAATTTTTTTGTTTGTTTGAGTCTAACAGTAAAAAAAGGCAAAAAGGAGGGTACTAAATTCACTTTCTGACTTAGAGGTTTAAAGCATGTAAACAGTAGATAAATTATGAAAGGATTAAACAAATATAACATTCTGAGAGTCGAATTTCAGTTAAGTAGATTGCAGTTTGGAATTTGCAAGTCCAAACTGATCCTCATCCCTTTCCTCTATTTCCTCTATTTCAGTGATTTCCAAGCCAGAAATTTAGGAATCATTCTCATTTTCAAATTCACTTTACTTCACATTAGTTTTTAAAAATTTTTTAATTTCAAAATATTAAGGGGGTACAAACGTTTTTGTTACAAGGATAGCTTTTATAATACCTTAGTCAAGGTGGTAAGTGTACCTATCACCCAAATAGTATTAAGTGTACAGGTTTAGGTAGGTTTGGCCCTCCCAGCCATTCCCCACTTCACTTCTTGTCTGTCAAGCATTTTTTACTTTTTCCTGTGTCCATAAATTAGTTCCAAAGTATTAAACAGTGCATGAGGGTTTTTTTTTGTTGTTGTTGTTATTTAAATACTACTTAGGACAATGGTTTCCAGTTGCAATAAACATTCAAGGGTTCAAGTACAAGTGTCTTCTTGATAACATCACATTAGTTTTATCTACTAAGTTTCATTTCAGTTAATACACTTCTATGTGACTTTATTTGAACCATGCTAGCCCAAATCAGCACTGTCTTTAACATAGTATCCTACATTGGCTTCCTAACTGGTCTTTTCCCTATAAACATTTCTCCATTTGTAATCAGAAGAGAAATTTTATTTTATTTATTTATTTATTTAGTTTTTGAGATGAGAGCCTCAAGCTGTCACCCTGGATAGAGAGCTGTGGCATCACAGCTCACAGCAACCTCCAATTCCTGGGCTGAAGCGAGTCTCTTGCCTCCGCCTCCCAAGTAGCTGGGTCTACAGGCACCCACCACAATGCCCAGCCATTTTTTGGTTGCAGCAGTGTTGTTGTTTGGCTGGCCCGGGCTGGATTCGATCCCGCCAGCTCAGGTGTACGTGCCTGGTGTCTTAGCCCGTTGAGCCACAGGCGCCGAGCCCAGAAGAGAAATTTTAAAACACACATCTGATAAGTCACTTCACTGATTTAAACATTCTGATGAGTTCCTATTATTCTTAGAATACAGAAAATAGTATAATACAACCAGAAGTCCCTGAGTTATTTGTTCATATATGTCTCTATAGCCACATATCTGTTCACGTATTCTCCTCTGTAATTTCTACCCATATTGACTTGTCTCTCTTTTTTTTTTTTTTTGTATTAATTCATAGCTGCATACATTAGTGCAATCAAGGGGTACAATGTGCTGGTTTCATATACCATGAAATCTGAAATGTTTTCATCAAACTGTTTAACATACCCTTCATGTCATTTTCTTAGGTATTGTATGAAGACATTTGTATTCTGCATCTCATAAACTTTGCCTGTACCCTTCTAAGATGCACCATAGGTGTGGCCCACAGATTTCCCTCCCTCCACCCCAACCTCCCCACTCCCCTCCCTTCCCATATTCTTGTGCTATAGTTAAGTTATAGCCTTCATATGAGACCTTTAAATCAGCTTCATAGTAGGACTGAGTTGTTCCATGTTTCTTAAATGCCTTTGTCTCCTCTCACCACAGGAAATTTGCACATATTTTTCCTTCTACCTAAAATGATCCTCTTTATATTGTCTTAGTTAACATGTACACATGCTTTCTCTAATCAGTAGATGTCTTTTTGGAAAAAGACTCTGAAATATATTTCCATGTTATGTCGTTTCATAGCACTGGATAACTCTCCTTATACTATTTACCACAGTGGCAGCAGGTGTAGTTTGAAATTGACTTGGATGTTTATTTGGACAAAAATAATTTGTTCAAGTATTGAGTTCATTGTTGGCAGAGTCCATATGTTGTTTTTCTACTAATTTACCCCAGTTACTAGAAAAATGTTAAACACTCAATAAATATTTATGGAATGAATGAATAAATTAATTAGAACACTGGAATGGACAAAAGAAAACATAAATGGAGAATTATCAGGGTGAATATTAGAGAACATAATATAGGATGAAAATATTATTTCAAATCAATAATGCAGTAATACCATTGAAAAAAGAGAAAAATTGTATATTTACCCTAGCACCATTCACATAAAGTTGCAGATAGATTAAAAGAAACTATATAAAAAACTATAAACGATACTAAACACATATAGATTCTTAGAAGTCTGGAGCAGGAAAGGCGCTTCCAAGTAAGACTTGATAACTTAAACTACACATAATAAACAAACTGATAGGTTTGATAACATAGACTACATACATCCCTTTGAGAAAAATCTGTAAGTCAATATAAATGACATTAAGGAAGTGTATTAGAAACATATGTAACAGAAGAAGGATTAATAACCACAATATGTAAAAATTGTCTGATAATCAATAAAGTAAATAAGACACAAAATATGAATAAAAATTGACAGAATAAAACATTTGAAAAGTCTAGCAAGTATTTGGGGAGTAATCAAATAGAGTTCAAATGAAAGTGGCTATTGATATAATTTCTTAACTGTCAGATTTGCTTAAAAGATAAAGATTTATAATATACTTTGGAAAATAAACATCCTGATATATTTTAATGCTAATGTAAATTTGGAGAGTTTTTAAACGATAATGGTACATTATTAATAAACAATTTTATTATGTATGACAAGTTTTCACTTGTTTAAGTGTATATTAAAAGTATCACAAAATTGTGCAAGACTATAAGGATAGCTGTTTCTTTTTTTTAATTTTATTATCTTTATTATTAGATCATAGCTGTGTACAATAGTGCAATCAAGGGTTACAATGTGCTGGTTTCATATACAATCTTAACTATTTTCATCAAACTGATTAACATAGCCTTCCCGGCAATTTCTCCGTTATTATATGAAGACATTTGTATTCTGCATTTAGTAAGGTTCACCTGTACCCTTCTAAGATGCACTATAGGTGTGGCCCCACCAATTACCCTCCCTCCACCCCAACCTCCCAGGATAGCTGTTTCTATAGAAAAACCTAGAAATAGTTCATTTTAATCAGAAGAGGAATAACTAAGTAAAAACTTTAATACCCATAATTAAGAATATGAATAAGAATAAGCCAATTCAAAATGTTCCAACATGGAAAAGTGTTGAAAATGTATTCAGATTTTTAAGAATCAAATTGCAAAAAATATTTAAAAAATATTTAAATACAAAAAAATCTCTTTTGCAACAAAAACCTGAGAAGAAAAAGACAAAGAAAAGAAAGAATAAATAAAAGAAGAAGGAAAGAAGGAAGGAAGGAAGAAAGGAAGAAAGGAAGGAAGGAAGGGAGGGAGGGAGAGAGGGAGGGAAGGGAAGGCAAAAGTGGAAGTAAGTAAGGAAGGGAAGTGTACCAAACCTTACAGAACTATAATTATACTACACTGTTAACAATAGTAACTTCTAATTATGATATTTTCTATATTGGCATAAGGAGTGGAGGGTGAGGTTCTTTATATAATAGTTTTATATTTTATCACAATGATATGTATCACTATAGTAATTTGAAAGACAAACAATAAAAGTAAAGAAGTAAAAGAACAACTAGTAAAATTGAAAATCCTTTGCATACACTAAAGTACAATCTAGCCCACAAATATTACAGCAAGTCTTACAAATGATTTGACCTGAGAAGCTGAGAGTAATGTTTCAGAGTAAAAAGAATCTGAAAATAGTGAGTGCTCATCAGAAAAAAAATGAAGAACTTTTTTTCAAAGATATCTATTTTAAACATTCTTTGTAACACTGCTGGTTCAATTATCCTGTGCCTAGACTATAAGTTTATATTTTCTTAAGACCTTGAAATTTAAGAAGCAGGCTTTTTACTTAGATTTTGGGATAATTTTTCTCTGATGTCTAAGCTCAAGGAATACACAATATATTATTATCAAGTGGTCTTTTAAGATTGTTTCAGTGAGAAGGATGTTGAGTAGCTTAATGACCTAGACCTTTGACAGATTAAAACACACCAAATATAAACATTCCACCTCTTCTGAAATTTTATGTTTTTAAATTTTAAACTATTACAATAATAGTCAACCATTAATCTTAGCATGTAGTCAATTAAAATGCCTTTTCAGCATACAAAATACTGAAATAAGGGGATATTTTTTAACAGTTTCCTATATTCTGTATATTTTCTCAAAACCAAATGCAAATCAACATCATCTAGAGTGGTGTATTTATAGTTCCTAAATGTAAATGACAACTTCAATTTGATTAAAACAGGAATGCATGCAGTATTAAAAGGTTCTTCTCCCTATGGTGTCTAGTACCAATTTCTTTATGCCCATAAAAACCACCCTATTCACTGTGGCATATATAAAATATTCAGTTTTCTGATTTATCCTACATTATGTCATCTGAGTGACACCTAAGAAGTAGAAAGGAGGTGGAGATGGAGATCTCTTGCTGTGCTCTAAGTGTAGCTAG
Source organism: Arctocebus calabarensis (assembly GCA_963573935.1). Lineage (NCBI taxonomy): Eukaryota > Metazoa > Chordata > Mammalia > Primates > Lorisidae > Arctocebus > Arctocebus calabarensis. The sequence goes on from CAUYON010013033.1 coordinate 29,755, forward strand.
TAGGTAAAGGGTGAAGACCCCAAACTGTTCCTCCAAGGAAGACAATTTCTCCTTGGACTCATCCTCAGCAGGCGATGGGCCAGAAGCAGCTTAATGTTCTATATGATTTCTTAAACAAGTCATGCAGACTGACACCAAGATCCATTAGAGAAAAATCCTCAAAGTTTTGGGTTATAAAAGACAGTATCCTCAGTGTTGACCTACCTAAGAGAATCCTGGGCATTTGTCCTTGCAACCTTGTAAAGAGCAATAGTGATGGCTTAGAAGCCTCTTAACCCATGTAGAGGAGAATGTTCAGATGTGTGGATATTATAATCAGTTAAAATTTTAAGGTGCATTGGCATCTTTATCTTCATTACAAAAAGCTTTTCAGTGATTAGCATCAGCACTAGTTGACAACTAAATATCAGAGCAGGGCTAGTTTTTAAATTATTTCCATTGGGGAAGAACTATAACATGTTGTAGTATATAATTAATTTTCAGCAAAGTATGATCAGAACAATCCTGTTGTTTCTTAATATTTGCCCAGTCTCAGTTTTCACTCTTCTTATACACAATTTCAGGCTTAAATTTGTCTTATATTTTTCTGAATGTCTCTATATGTCCTAAAAAAATCACACCTTTGCTCATAAATGTCCCTAGATCCCATGATCATCTTCTATCTCTATATAAGTTTTACAAAATATATTATTCTTGAAATTATCTTTTAAATATGATTCAGTATGCTGTTTGTATTTAACTTAGTGCACACTGAGTAGTTAGCAGGTGTTCTGCTGTATGATACTCATTTTTGTACCTTTCTGAAGCATGACTTCTCTCATATAACACACTTGTTTTAGATTAAATTTTTAGGCAGACTTTATAACCTTTTTTTGACAATGAACTACTCAAGGGCAGGGGAAAAACCTCTTATTCATCTTTTCAAGTGGTCAGAATTTAAGACATGGTTTGGCACTTGAGATCAGTAAGTGTTTATTGATTAGAATAGCATTTTAAAAAGTAGTTTTATCCAAAAGTATCTCCACAAGTTATTGAATAGGGATTCTTTACCCTAGTGTATGTTTTTGACTGCTTTGTCGAAGATCAGAAGGCAATTTGTGGATGACTTTATACTTTGGTTCTCTATTCTTATACACAAGTCTATGTCTCTGGTTTTGTGCCAGTACCGTGCTGTTTTGTTTATTATATTGTCACAGAATAGCTTGAAGTCTGGTAAAGTGATGCCTCCAGATTTCTTTTTATTATTTACAGTTGCATTGGCTATTTGGGAACTTTTCTGGTACCACATAAAGCACTGAACAATTTTTTCCAGATTTACAAAAAATGACATTGATATTTTAATAGTAATTGCATTGAATCTATAGATCACTTTGGATAGTATAGACAATTTAATGATGTTGATGTTGCTTATCTATTAACATGACATGTCTTTCCACCTGTTTACATTTCCTCAGTGTTTTGCACTGACCTCTCTGTAGAGGTCTTTTACCTCCTTAGTTAAATATATTCCAAAATATTTTACTTTCTTTTTTGGTATTCTAAATGATAATGAGTCTTTGATTTAGTTCTCAGCTTAACTGTGTTGATGTATATGAATGTTACTTATTTGTGCACATAGCTTTTGCATCCTGAGACTTTGTAAAATTTATGTATATATTCCAGGAATCTCTTGACAGAATATTTTGGATTTTCTAGATATGAAATTATATCATCAGCCAAGAGCAATCGTTTGATGACCATAGAGGTCATTTGGATACCCCATTTACCTTTGATTTCCTCCTTTCATCTGATTGCTCTAAGACTTCCAGCACTATGTTGAATAATTGGTTCTTGGAAAGTTGAATAGCTACATGTAAAAGACTGAAGGAAGACCCAAGTCTCTCACCATTCACAAAAAGGAATTCATGATCAATAACAGATGTATACCTGATTAAACCAGACTTAAACATGAAAGATAAGATATAAGATTTCTAGAAGAAAATATTAGGAAAACACTTAGATACATCAACCTTGGACAAGAATTTATGAAGAAGACCCTCAAAACTACAAAAATTAACACATGGGACCTGGTAAAGTTAAAAGCTTCTGCACACCCAATATAAGAATCAATAGAGCCAACAGCCATCTACAGAATGGGATAAAATATCATATTCTCTATGTCTGATAAAGGATTGATAGTTAGAATCTGTAACAAACTCAAACAAATCATCAAGAAAAAAATCAAGCAACCCAATAAAAATTGGGTAAAATACATGAACAGAAGCTGTTCTTAAAAAGGTAGACTAATGGAGAATAAACATATGAAAAAATTCTCAGCATCTCTAATCATCAAGGAAATGGCAATCAAAACCACAATGAGATCATCTAACTCTGGTGAGAATGACATTTAACAAAAATTCTAAAACGACAGATGCTGAAGTGGATGTGGAGAGAAAGGAACAATTATGTACTGCTGGTGGGATTGCAAACTAGTACAGGCTCTATGGAAAATGGTATAGAGAAATCTCAAAGAACTAAAAATAGATCCAAAATTTGAACAAGCAATACCAGTATTGAGTATTTATCCAAGGCGGGGGAAGGGAGAAGTGATCTCATTTTTTAAAAAAAGTTCATGCAAATGTTTATTGCAGCATAATTCATAATTGCCAAGATGTGAAATCAACCCAAGCACCCATTGACACATGAATGGATTAACAAACTGTGGTATATTTATATCAAGGAATACTATTCAGCTATAAAAATGACGGAGACTACACCTTTTACATTCACCTGGATGGAGTTAAAGGGCATTGTCTGGCAGTGCCTGTAACTCAAGGAGTAGGGCGCCGGCCCCATATGCTGAAGGTGGCGCGTTTAAATCCAGCCCCAGCCAAAAACTGCAACAACAACAACAACAACAAAGAGCATTGTCTTTACTAATGTAACACAAGAAGGGAAAAGCAGGTATCCAATGTACTCAATTCTAACATAAAACCAATACATAAACAACTACATATCCACATGAAAGAAAAACACAATGAAATATTGGATGAGAAAGAGGGAGTAGGGAGGGGAGATGAAGAAGGGGGTGTGGCAAGCTCATATAATGGGCACAAAGTAATCATATACGTCGCACCCTTTGGTTAAAGGGTTCAGCTACAATTTGTACTTTAGCTAACAAATAAAACAATATAGCTTAATTGTTTGTCTCATAATTATGTAAAATAAATAAATAAATTTTACAAAGGAAAGAAAATTATATTTTTGGTCTAATTTTCATCCAGATGTTTTTCTCATTTTTAACTTCTTAGACAATTTTTGTCCAGTTGGCTAGCAATTGTTATTTTTATCAAAAGTCAAAATTTAAAAAAAATTCATGTTTCTCTGACATCTTTGAAATGCTGAATTTTTATATAACCCCACAAATATATTAGTCTATATCTTGATCCATCTTTTTTACTTACTGTGCCATCTCGAAGGTTTATTAAATACTACAACTTTATAAAATGTATACCTAGACACTCCTCATTAAACATTGCTTATAATTTTCTATTTCTAGCTCTCTAGCACTCATCCTTTTTATTTCTCCAATTTCTTCACAGACTCCTAAAAATATTGCTTATAGTCATGTTCTTAATGCATTACTCAACCCAGTGGCTTCTGATCAGTCTAAAATTCTTTTCTCAAGCCTAGATCTCTTCTCCAAGTCCCAGAACAATATGTATAGTATAATCCCAATTATGTACATGCATGGCATAGAATAAAAGTGATTCATATTCTAGCGTAAGTCAAATGATTGTTTCTCCAATACATAGCCCTGGATATGTATCTATCTGTTTATGTATTTTTTGTCTGTCTTACCTTTTATAATGTGTGATACATAAACTAAGAGACTTTATGATTTTTCCTGCTATATTTTAGATCCTGAAGGATATTTTCACTGGGTATGACACAAAATTAGCCCTTAAGCTTGTAAATAATTGGTTTTTAGTGAGTAGGAATCTCATAAATGAACTAGCAGAGATGTAAACTTTCCCCTTGGTACCAGCTCTAGCAGAATCGAAGATGACACCTTCCTTCCCTCCTTAGGAAACTTTGGATCACTTTAGATCGAGAAGGATTCCTTTTATGAAAATCACATTCTTTGAATGAAGCTTACCTTATTTTGACAAGAGTAACATCATTTCCTTAGAATGCAGCCTGTATTACTTGAGAGTGGGAAAAATTACTATGCTCCCCCAACCATCTCCAAATGAGGACCTTCAATAGAGTACTATAGGAGCTATTTTCTCACCTGACAGATTCTAAGACACTTTCTTAGAACCTAATTTTCTGGATCAGTATATCTCCTTCTGGGAATGCATGTGCTTCATTGAAATTAACTGGAGCCACTTATCAGAAGGTCTAATTTCCTATCCCTGAGAGACTATCAGCCATAAGAACTGTGACACTGATTTTAAACACAAAAGAATGATTGTCTCAGGTTGTTCTATTCTTAATATATGGGGTGTATATGTCATCTGTGACATAACTGAAAGTCATGCCTGGGTAGGGAGCATAGAGTGTCCTACTTATAAATATAGAACTTCATTAGGGCACCCACGCACTGCTGTCTAACTTTTCTTTTTACAAAGCTCTCTGCCATTTGTCATAATGAGGCCTTTAGGTCTGATTTTCACAACCCTAAGTTACCTGTAGGGTAGATTAAGTTTCAAAAGAAAAATTCAATCAAGACACTACCATAGTTAAAATAAATATTTAACATCATTGATTATACATGTACCTCCCACATTTTTAGAGATAAAAAGGAATGAGAGCTTAGATGGGCAATGCTTTTTCTCTACTTAAGCCAATACACTTTCATGCAAACCTGAAGTATATTCATGTAAACAATAAACATAAAATGAAGGTGTATCCAAGAACTAACTCTAGAAATGTAACACCAATAAAGGAGCCTCCTTTATTAAAGACATGTGACATGTAAAACATCAAGAGAACTTGAGATTTAAAATGGCATCTGGGATACAATCACTCTGGAATGGCAGAGTAAGGACTTCCAAAATTCTGTTCCTCTATGAAAGCAATGAAAATACCAGCAAAAATTGCCAGAAAGAATCCCATCAGAATAGGCAAATAAAATCAAAGGAATTTGTATTGAAGAAAAATAACTGAATCTCAATAAGTAAGCTTGGTGATGTTTTAGGTGTCCTTTTCCCTTTTCTTATTCTGCAGTGTCACAGTAGCCTTGAGAACAAGTAGTCTCACAACCATAATAGTTATCAGTACCAGCAATCTTACAGACACTATCAGATGCAATGGAATTCCTCACAAAGAATTGTCACTATTTCACCTGTATAGCAGTTTCCTACAGAGAGTACTCCAAGAAAGAAGTAGAGTTCATTTTTATTTGATCTGATGCAGTGCTCCCTCAAGTGGAAAAGTCTTATTCCCTGATTTTTTGTTAAAAACAATCATCAATCAGCATCAATCGTTTAATATTAGACTTCATGAAATGGTGATATCAGTTGGGACAAAAAAGAGATTAACCAAAAATGGAAAATAAATACCTGAGGAATGAGTTGGCCTGGGGAGGTCTAAAAACACCACATTTTTTTTTTTTTTTTTTTTTTTTGTCCTTTGTAAGGCTCTGGAAAACAAGGAATTCATACAGGGCTGTGTGAATACCCAGAGAAAAAACTCAAAGCTTTTACTTCTGAATGATCTTAGGATTCTAAACAAGCAAAAAGGAAAAGGTAAGGTAGAATTGTCAACTAAGACCCTTGAAAAAATCTGAGAGAAATATTGATTCAGGAATTTAAGGAACCCTCTGTAATCATTATCTGTCTACTCCTACTGCATAGATCTTCACATAACCAGACTGTGAAGGTATAGAGACAATATTAGCTCGGTTCAGCAAATATGTACTCAGTAAAAGATGTTGAGATTAGAAACCGATGTATACAGATCATATTTTGACAGGTGGCATTTAATTTTGTAAAGCCACTAAAAGTGGCTACTACTGCTACGGGATATAGTTCCTGTCAGTCACCTGGATGCCATGGGTCAGAAGAGAACAATAATGTAAATACATCTCTGCAGGACAATCTACATAATGGCCCACACCAAGGGAACACTAACTTCTTTCAGTGTCTTTGGATTCTAATATACATCCATTTTCCACAAGAATCACCATGAAAACCAAGACACTACCACCTAACAAAGACCAGTAGACTGGCTAATCTTATTATGTCTTGTGCAAATTATTGCAAGAGCTATTTTTGTTCAATCTCTATTTTACCTAATCCTGTTTAAGCAGTATTAAAGTATATGTATAAAAAGGATTATATTAGTTCATCAGGATGCAATCCCCAAACACTGTTTGTGTTAAATTAATATTTTATGCCTCCTCAAAATAAAAATTAATTTTGATCGATATATAACTAAGGCCTTAGTGGTTTAAGTTTCCAAAAATAGGGGGGGGAACTTTCCCAATAATAGCTCATTTCCCCATGAGGGAAAATAAACTTACTAACAACTTTTGGAAGACAGATCCTTGCTGTAAAACTTAAGACAAATTGTGAAGAATGCAAATATCACCAATTTGTATTTCTTAAATTACTACACTCACAACATTTTTACTTTTCCTCTTTTTCTCCTCTCTCTTTCTAACATGCACACACACACACACACACACAAACTTAACTAACTTTCAAATGCTAGAAAAAATACTTTCAAATACTAGAACAAAACTTTCTAATACTAGAACAAACAAACTTTCAAAACTTTCAAATACTAGAATATTAATTTGTATACCAGCATTCCTATTCTTCCATATGGAAAATTCTCTCCCAAATCTTATACCCTTCCACTTAAATTAGGAGATACTAGCAAAGCATACTATATTCCTATGAATTTATCCTTAATAATAATTGATTCATTTTGCACAGCTAACTGAACAGAAGCAAAACTTATTACTCTGACTCCACAACTACGTGTTGATCCTAATGAAGGCACATAATTGAAGTTTAGCTAAATAAAATCCTAATGTGATTATTTTTCACAATGGTGCATGCAAGAGAGATGCATCCCCTTGTGAAAATGACACAGAAATGTGAAACAAAAACACTTGTGGACATGTTTTCTACAGTATGAAGAAATCAGATTGAGTGAATAATAAGAACACAGAGTGAAAAGTATACATGAGTGACTTAGAGAGAATCTAAATGGTACTACAGTTCCTCGCTCCAGATGTCTTTGAGGAAATTTGCACCACTTCCATTTTCATAGTTATGTGAGCCTTACAGTAAATTTCTCTGCTTACTTCAGCTATTTAGAATTAAACTTCTCTCACTTGCAAACAAAAGAGGGTTTAAAAATATGGAAAAAATATCCATAGCCAAATTGAACAAAGAAGTGGATATTAGGTAGAAAAAACTTTTAAAAGATAATATTTTACATGGACTTTGGAAGACAAACAAAATTCTCACCTATCACAGAAGAAAGTGAAATTATGTTGTCATCAGAATGACATCAAAGTCAAAAACAAAATGCAACTACATCTCAGGGGAGAAAAATGGTCTTCAGATAATAATTTATTAATAGTAGTTAATACATTTCCCTAAACATATATCATTGAATGTTCTTTCACAAGGGTAGAAGAAATGCACAATAGAGAAAAAATCGTTTCTTCAAGAAAAGCTACTGGGAAAACTGGATATTCACATGCCCCCCCCCAAAAAAAAACAAAGAAAAGAAAAGGAAAGGAAAAGAAAGAAAAAGTATTGGAGTTCTTCTTGGACATGTTTAAAAATCAACCCATAGGCAGCACCTGTGGCTCAGTGTGTAGGGCGCTGGCCCCATATACGGAGGGTGACGGGTTCAAAACTGGCCCCAGCCAAACTGCAACAACAACAATAACAAAAAAAAAATCATAGGCAGGCATTGTGGCAGGCACCTGTGGTCCCACCTTACTCAGGAGGCTGAGACAAGAGAATCGCCTAAGCCTAGGGGTTAGAGGTTGCTGTGAGCTATGTGATGCCACAGCACTCTATCGAGGGTGATAAAGTGAGACACTGTCTCTACAAAAAGTAAATAACAAATAAATAAATAAATAAATAAATAAACAAACCCAAAATGAATTAAAGACTTAAATATAAAATCTGAACCCACAAAAATCCTAGAAGAAAACATGGAAAAATCTTCTTGACTTTGGTCTTGACATCATTTCTTTGATATGAAGAACAAAGCACAGTCAATAAAAGCAAAAACAGAAAAGCAAAAAAACCAAACAAACAATAAAGCTTATATACAGCAAATGCAATATTCAACAGAATAAAAGGAAACCTATGGAGTGAAAGAAAATATTTCCAAATCATGTATTTGACAGCACTATGTTATAAATTACCACAACACAATAGGGAAACTATAATAATGATAATAATACTGATAATAAGGACTCAGTTAAAAATGAAGAAAGGATTTAAACAGACCTTTTCCCAAAGAAGACTCAGAAATGTCCAACAGTTATATGAAAATATGCATGACATTGTTAATTATCAGAGAACTATAAATGAAAACTACAATGAGAAACCATTTCACAACTGTTAATATGGGTATTGCCAAAAAGACAAAATCATAACAAGTCTTAGAAAAGATGTGGAGTAAAGGAAACACTGTAGAAATTTAAAATGGTGCAGCAGCTATGGGAAACAGTATTGAGGTTCTTCAAAAAAAAACCCTTTGGGCTATGTACCCTAAAGCATTGAAATTGGGATCTTGAAGACCTATTTACACCCTCATGTTCAATGTAGCATTATTCACATTAGTCAACACATGGAAACTACCCATATCCATTAACAGATGAATGAATAAAGAAAATGCAGCAGATATGTATAATAGTATATTATTCAGCATTAATGAAGTAGAAAACCCTGCCATTCACAACATAAATGAACTTGGAGGATATTATGCTAAGTGAAATAAGCCATCCACAGAGGAACAAGTACTGCATGATTCTAAAAGATTTCTATAATAGTCAAACATATAGAAGCAGAGAAAACAATAGCAGTTGAAAGGAGCTGGCAGGATGGGGGAAATGAGGTGCTACTGGTCAATGATCATAAAATTCCCATGATATTAGATGAATAAATTCTAGAAATCTGCTGTACTACATAGATCCTATAGATAACAATGCCAGGTTGTACTTTTCAAAGTTAGTTAAGGTAAATCTTCTGATAAGTATTCTTACCATACAAAATGAACAAAAAAGAAGACAAAAACAAAGGGGCACAAGGAAACGTCAAATGGTGTTGGATATATCTATTACCTTGATTGTGATGAGAGTATCATAGTTGTTTTCATATGTCCAAACTCATCACATTTTACACATTAAATTTGTGCAGTTATTTTCTGTTAATTATACCTCAAAAAAGTTTGTTTAAAAAATAAATAAGGAAATGAGAGGAAAAAAATGAGTCAAAACACATAGATCGTCCAAAGAGAGAGTAAAATATGAAAAAGAGGGGCTTTGGGCAGAACACTATATAGTACTATATTTAATGAATGTGAGAGCTGACAGAGGAGCTAAAAAAGGAAAACAAAACAAAACAACACACTCAAAAAAGAATGAAAGGATAAGAGAATCAAACCTGAATATTGTCTCACAAGCCAAGGGAGGAAAAAACCTGAAAACCAGGATAGGGGATTAATATAAAAGGTAATTGATGCAGTCAGGGAGATATCAGATAGCTAGCTATATTCAAGTTCATTTGTGTTGTTGTGAATGCCAGTCAATGTAAAAGATAATACGGATGGAAAACATAGGTTTGTAGTGGACAGGAGATACTAGAAAATATTTAAGGGTTGACACTATAAAGTCTGAGTAATTAATTGTCTGTACAAGGTTAGAAAGGTGAAATCATGAATGATGCCAAATGTATGACTAGGACAATTGGTTAGGTACTTAATATCATTAACAGGTAGAGGTACTGATTGATGAAGACAATTACAAGTTTAGTTGTGGATATGTTTAGTTTAAAGGACCACTAAACATTTGAGTGTATAGATCAAGTAGATATTAATAGTTGAATATACACTATTAGAGCTCAGAGAATAGAACTGTGTTAGTAATATAATACTGTGAGTTGAACAATCCTAGCTTAACTTAGGGAGTGTATGAGATTGTCCATGGCAAAATGAGACAAGAAGAGAGAAAACAAGGGATGCCTAAAGATCTCCATGTTTTAAAAACCAGCTAGAAAGTCTCACCATCAGTGTAAAAGTGTTCTTTTTTCCCCACATCCGCGCCACTTCTGCAATTTTGAGATTTTATGATACAGGCCATTCTTGCTGGAGTTAGATGGTATCTCAGGGTGGTTTTAATTTGCATTTCTCTAATACTTAGGGATGATTAGCATTTTTTCAAGTGTTTACTGGCCATTTGTCTGTCATCTTTAGAGAAGATTCTATTCATCTCTCTTCACCATTGATGTATAGGATTGTTGTTTTTTTTCTTGTGGATTAATTGAAGTTCTGTATAGATCCTGGTTATTAAACTTTTGTCAGAGTCAAAATGCGCAAATATCCTTTCCCATTGGGTAGGTTGTCTATTTGCTTTGGTTGTTGTCTCCCTGGCTATACAGAAGCTTTTCAGTTTAATTAAGTCCCATTTGTTTATTGTTGCAGTTGTTGCTATTGCCATGGCAGTCTTCCTCATAAAGTCTTT
>CAUYON010013034.1:0-17431 GCA_963573935.1 Arctocebus calabarensis
TAATTGTCCTCATATCAAACTTGAGTACATGGGATTCATGCTTCTCCATTCTTGGGATGCTTTACTAAGAATAATGTGTTCCACTTCCATCTAGGTTAATACAAAGGCTGTAAAGTTTTTTTTAATGACTGAATAGTAGTCTGTTGTGTTTTTGATTTGCACTTCCCTACTGATTAGTGATGTTGAGCATCTTTTCATGTGTTTTACTGCCATTTTGTGTACCTTCTTTGGAACAATGTCTATTCAAGGCCCTCTCCTACTTTTGATTAAAGTTATTTAGTCTGGTCTGATTTTTTCTTTTTAATTTTTTTTTGTACCTTTTTTTTGAGACAGAATCTCACTGTGTTGCCTAGGGTAGAGTGTCATGGTGTCAGCCTAGCTCACAGCAACCTGAAACTCCTAGACTCAAGCGATTCTCCTGCTTCAGCCTCCCAAGTAGCTGAGACTGCAGGCACCCACACTAGTACCCAGCTACTTTTTATATTTTTAGTAGAGACAGGTCTAGCTCTTTCTCAGGCTGATTTCAAACTCTTGAGCTCAGGGGATCCTCCTGTCTTGGCCTCCCAGAGTGCTAGGATTACAGGCATGATCCACTGTTCCTGGGCAGTTTATTTGGTTTTTGTTGTTGAGTTTCCCTTCACTTTTATTTTAGTCCTGGATTTAAGTCTCCTCTGAGGCCATCTGGTTGGCAGAGAACAAATCATATACAGAGTTGTGGGAAACATAGATTTTTAGCTTAGCAGCCTCTGCAGTACAATAAGCCACACAAGAAAGAGGAGGGCATTGATTTTGTGGGAGCTAGTCTGCCATACCCACAGCAGTCCCTTTCCTGGGGTCTTCTGGTGCCTAGGACCCTGCTACCGGCTGACAAGATTTCCTCATGCCAACCTACCTGTCTGGTCACATATCCATACCTTGACTATTCTTAGATTGTCCATCTCCAAACATTAGATAATTATCTCTCCACCCCATTACTTGGTATTAAAACTCTTCCTCAGTGTGAATGACTTTTCCCAGAGTAATTCTATCTGCTTCTCTTTGACATGCTCTCATCTAATTTTCTGCTTACTAGACCAAACTTTTCCTTACCCCACTACTGTCTTCATAGCACTTACTCCATGTAAATATCTAGAGCCATGCTAAGCTGTCCAGTCCAAATGCACTTTATTTGGGCACGACATATCAAATCTTATGATATATTGGTAGACTTTTTAATGACATCAATCTAAGAAGATATTTTAAATGACATCAGTCTAAGAAGATAGTGATTCCAAATTCTCAAAGAGGTCCACTTCCTGTCTTTGAACTTGCTAAGAATATGAGTATTATTAAGTCATACTTATAGACTAAACACTAACTTGAACCCTCTTTGTAAATCAGATACATGTAGCAAAAAAGGCGTACTTTTTTCCGATTCAAATATTTCTTCTTATTCCCCAAAGAATATTAATTGTACTGGTCCATCCTCAGTTAACCAGATTTACCCTAATTAACTGATTTCTTTTCTTTCAAACTAATTGACTCTGGAAACTTTATGTTTGAATTTAAGATTTTTCTGAAGAATCTATTACAAAAAGAATGATGTGGCTTCTTTCTGCATGTAATTAGATTTCAAAAGATTTTTTTTATATCAATGAATAACATTGAGAGTAGATTTTTTTTTCTATCAATGAATAACATTGAGAGTAGATTATATTTATCTTCAAAACCCTATGACCTTTTTGTGCTGGTCAAAACAGGGTTTTTTAGACCCTGTTTCAAAGCTTATTTGAAAATGTCAGCTTTGTCAAACCATGTTGAATCTTCCTAATAATTGGCCTATCAACAAATTTTATTTTTGATCTTGTGCACAGTTTATATTGAGTTGAGTACAGTATAGGTAAGAAGTTTTTTATTTCTATTTGAAATTTTTACTGAGTTGTTACTTTTGTCACCGATAAAATATGTATTCTGTCCTAAAACAATAATTATATATATTTGTGATGTTAAGTTCAGCTTACAGTTCTAAGGGTTTCTATCTTTAACAAGTTAGAATGCCGGTTTTATCCAAATGTGTCAGGCATGTTTGATTCCAAAAATAAATTTTGGATTGCTTCCAGGTTAGCATTCTGAGATTACATAATTTTCGCAAGTTATTAATATCACTCAGAATTTCTCTTTCCATGGTACACATACTGTTTAAAATCAACACATTGTCTATTGGGATTAATACCACCATCCCTAAGTCACTCTTTTTTTCTTTTAAGGAGTTTCTAACCAGGAGAGGGGAGTTAATTGAGTCTATCTTTCTAACCAGCAGTAATGGGAAACTTGGTCCTCTCACAAAGCCCAAGCCCACCCCTGTACTTTCAGACTTTTGAAAACAATCATTTCTATTTGTTCAGAGTTCCCCTTTTAATTGTTGCCATAATGTTTGGCAGCGCAGAGGCAAGCCACGTGTCAGGCTCTACGTTCTTCAGTGTTTACATCCAGTTCTGTGCATGGTGAACAAAATACCACAGCAGGCAAAATCTATGGCTTTGGTTCTCTGCAGCTTGTCTTCATGATCAATGGATTATTGCAGCTGGGCTAATTATGCAGCAATTTATATGGATTGTTTAGAGCAGCAGTGGTGAATCCCAGTGACTAAATTTGCCATGGGAAGATTTGCTTCTTCTTGGCTGACACAGACACACAATAATTCAGATACCTTGTGAACTTAAATCATTTTTAGATCTGTAATTCCATGTGGTCCAAACAACTCTGGAAGGAACCAAGCTTTCTAAGCACTTATGTGGGCTTTAAAATGTGACTTAGAGACTAAGGTACAAGTAACAAGATCTTTTCTCATGGGTTTCCTATTATTATCCTACCTACCTTTTCCCTTTTAAAATAAAAGTAGATACAGAGACTATATACCCACTTGATTTTATATGTGAGTAGGTTGGATCAGCTGACATCATTTTGCTTATAAAGCTACTTCAATATCAACTAGACCTTAAGCTTTTTTTCACTTTTAAACATTAAACTAGAAGGAGCCCTAAAGCTATAATGAATTTACATTTCAGTAAATTTTTGATTAATTTCTCAATTTTTAAGAATAAGTCCTAACCATGAGAGGAGGAGGAAAATGTTCGTACAAAACGGCAATATTCTTTATGACTATTGTTCAGTCATAAAGTAACTGTGGTCAAATAGCTGTGTATGTGTACATACAGATATGTATGTTTGGTTAGAATTGCTATTATATGTGTTATAATTGTATGTTAAAATTGCTAGTTAAGGACCACTGAAGTTTTAAAGACAAGTGCAACAATAGTTCTTCTAAATGGAAAACATAATAAAAGATTATTGACTGGCAGGTTGTAGGTGACTCCAGTCAGTCTTGAATTGCTGAAAATAGGCAATGCTCCATTTGCTCTTTGCCTAAAATAAATGAAGTTCTTCTGACTCATGAATGCTATAATAGAAGGTCAAAATCTTTTATTTCCATCTCAGGAGCAATGTCTCTAAAAGACACCATGCCCTATGCCTTTGCTGAGCAAAACAGCTAAAGAGATAGTAATTTTTAATCATAACACACAAGACTTTCCTAATGACCTTATGACTCTGGAACATTAGAAAGCCTGCCCGCTAACAAGACACAAAAACAGAAAAACTTGAGTGAAAATGTCAATTTAATTGTTACATAGGAATTAAATAAAATGAATTATGTCTTTTTCAAAAAATAATTTATTTAAAAATACCTAAATTTCCTTTGCTTTGCTTACTTATGTTATACACATATTTATCCAAATATGTGAAGCTGTGTCTTTAATAAAGAAATACAAGTTCTAAGTATGAAATTTTGATTACATCAGCAGGTATTTCATAGAGGGAGATAAAAGATTTCTATTAAATGAATCACTGCTTGGGACTGTAAATTTCAAGATGATGTGGCAGATAAACAAAAGCACCCCACGCAATAGAGTACACCAATGAATTATGTTGTGGTATTTTTTTAATGTTAATACTCATTTAGAAAATTTAGAAAAGAATTTAACTGAAAATATCTATGATTACCTGCCCAGAGACAGTTACTATTAAATATTTTGATGGATTTCATTCCAGGATTAAGTTAAGAGCATGGGATCAAGAGCCAATTCAAATTATTACTCTACCATTTCTAATGGTAGAGTAGTAATTACTTTACCATTTGGGCCTTAACTACCATAACTACTTTGGGTCTTAGTTTCTACAACAATAAAATTGGCATAATAGCAGATCTAATTCATGAAGTCATTGAGAGTTAAGTGAAAAAAAACAGGTAAAGTTCTGTCCTGGTATATAAAAGAGTGCAATATGTAATAGCTTTGATGATTAATGTGAAGGTTTTCTCTTTCATAGATCTTCTTTTTTATATCCTTTATGCCTTATGATGTTTGGGATTCATCAACTTAAAAAAATTACAAACATTCTGGAAATTTTGTAAAATTTAGACAAAATTTAAAAATAAAATTACACCCATTATAATATTGCCAGACATAAACACTGTGAATATTTGGATGTATAGTTTTAAAACCACCCTTGATGATAAAATAGATGGCAAAATGCACAAGTGAGATAAAGGTATACATATTCGTGGGTCATTACAAAAGTTTTGAGATATACAAAAAACAAGAAATGTAAAATCGGTGTGGACAGAAACAAATCAAGCCCTTCCAGCAATACCAATTAGCATGTGGAAACTTGCATGGGTGAATCAGAAAGGATGCTATTACTGGACCCATACCTTTCACCATTAACCAAGATAGACTCTCGCTGGATCAAAAATTTAAACTTAAGACATGAAACTATAAAAATATTAGAAGAAAGTGCAGGGAAAACTCTCGAGGGAATTGGCCTGGGTGAATTTTTTATGAAGAGGACTCCCCAGGCAATTGAAGCAGTATCAAAAATACACTACTGGGACTTAATCAAACTAAAAAGCTTCTGCACTGCTAAAAACACTGTAAGTGTAGCAAGCAGACGGCCCTCAGAATGGGAGAAGATATTTGCAGGTTATGCCTCAGACAAAGGTTTAATAACCAAAATACACAGAGAACTTAAGCGTATTGGCAACAAAAGGGTAAGTGATCCCATCTCAGGATGGGAAAAGGACTTGAAGAGAAACTTCTCTAAAGACGACAGGCACACGGCCTACAGACACATGAAGAAATGCTCATCATCCTCAATGATCAGAGAAATGCAAATCAAATCTACTTTAAGAATGGGAAATACTCTTGAAGATACCAGCCTGGGGAAAGATTTATGAAGAAGACTCCATTGGCAATCTCAACAATAACAAAAGTAAATAAATGGGACATAACTAAGCTAAAAAGCTTCTGCATAGATAAGGCTGGAACAATTATAGCAATCTTTAAAATGGGGAGAGATATTTGCATATTACAAAGCTGACAAAGGATTGATAACTACAATCTATACAGAACTCAAATTAATCAACAAAAACAAAGCAAAGAATCCCATATATCATTGGCAAGAGATGTGAACAGAAACTTCTCTGAAGATGACAAAGGAATGACCAAAAAATGTAAGAAAAAATGCTTGTTGTTCCTAATCATCAGAGAAATGCAATTCAAAACCACCCTGAGATCCCAATCAGAATAGCCCACATCACAAAGTCCCAAAGTTGCAGATTCTGGTGAGACTGTGGAGAGAAGGAAACACTTTTACCCTGTTGGTGGGACTGCAAACTAATATAGCCTCTTTGGAAAGAAGTATGGAGAACCCTCAAAGAACTCAAAGTAGACCTATCATTTGATTCCATTATCCTATTAATATTTATCTATCCAAAGCAAAAAAGAATCAGAATCATTTTATCATAGGACATTTGTACTAGATTGTTTATTGCAGCTCAATTTACAATTACCAAGATGTGGAATCAACTCAAGTTGCCCATCAACCCATGAAAGGATTAATAAACTGTGATATATACTATAGAAAACTATTCGGCCATACAAAGATGGAGACTTTACATCTTTTGTATTAACCTGGTAGAGTTGAAGAACATTCTCTTTAGTAAAGTATCACAAGAATGGAAAAGTAAGTATCCAATGTATTCAAAACTAATATGTAGCCAGTAGATAAACTAATACATGACTGCATAAGAGAGAAACTCAATTCAATTCAAGATGGGAGGGTGGAGATTTAGAGGGGAAAGGTATTGGCATGCTGTTGTCTAATGCACACAATGTAAGGGCAAATGGCATACATCTTTGATGAGGGGCACAATTACAACAGGGACTTTATCTAACAGATGCAAACATTGTAACCCTTGTAACCCATTGTAACCCATTGCAAACATTGTATCCTAATGTTAATATGAAATAAAAGATAATAAATTATCTAATCTCAGATATTTTATTATGGCAACAGAAACAGAATACGGCAGCCAAATATTCACAAATTTTAGAGTTTCTGGGGAACCATTACTATGTCAGTAAATTATATTTTACTAAGAACTCAATATAATACAAATAAGACAAAAAAAATTTTGATTTTAAAAAGTAGGTGATATTACACTAATTCTTTTATTAAGAACAGCCCCTTTATTTCAGAAAAATACCAGATCAATTATAGCATCCTTCTTGCAGGTACTAAGGAGTACGTCCTAATAGAATGAACTAAGGACTCTTCCTTGGAAGATATATTAAATATTTATCAACATATGATATATGTGTAAAAAACACTTTTGGGGTTACTACTACTATGGATTAATCAGCAAAGGTGGGTAACTTTCTCCAAGGTAGTTTGATAAGATTCAATTATTTGTTCTGTACAAAGTTCTAGTGTCTGAGTTCATCCGTGTCTTCTGACTTCTATTAAATCTTCTAAGCATTTAATGTTGTCCAAAAGCTATTCACAATTTGCAGGTACCTTTTCTGTTTTTCAGATGTCTACTGAGGCTTGGAGTGAGGCTTGGAGTCAGTGAATGCCTGGAATGTGTACTTCTTGGAGCATTCTACAGTAGTTGTCCCTGACCCCTGCTGGAAATGAAGCTGTGGGGCTTTTAAACAAATGTCATTTTGCTTGTGGAGCTGGAGCTGGAGACCTAGAACAATTGAAAGAAGCTGGTCTGTACTTGTATCAGGCTGCAGTTCAGAACACCCTAACTCTTTTCATCACAGGAATTTTCTGGATCCTAAGTGTGCCACCTTGATCACCTTGATTATACTGGATCCACAGTCATCCAGAGGCAAACTTGAAAAATTAGCAAATTATTCTTGCATTTCTTTTCATTTTTACTTTCACACATGTGACTCTATTTTGTAACTTCCCCCCTTTTATTGAGACAGTCTCAGTTTGTCACCCTAGGCAGAGGGCTGTGGCATCACAGCTCATAGCAATCTCCAACTCTTGGGCTCAAGTGATTCTCTTGCCTCAGCTTCCCAAGTAGCTGGGACTACAGGCACCGGCCACATGACCAGCTATTTTTTTTTTTTTTTTTGAGATGGGGGTCTCACTCCTGCTCAGGCTGGTCTTGAACCTGTGAGGTCAGGGCAATCACCCCACTTCGGCCTCCCAGAGTGCTAGGATTACAAGTGTGAGCCACCGAGCCCAACTTTGCAACCCACTTTTTTCCATGTCTTTTCACTTCCTGATTTTCTCCTAGATGCTGATTTAATGTAATTTATTACAGTTGTTTGCACCTGTTATAAAAGAAGTGCCATGCTTGAGATCAGAAGGTAAAAATATGTCCTATGAATGATTGGGAATGATACGCTGCATGAGTGGGACAAATTAATAACTGCTACCTTCAATGTCTTCGTTCAGAGGAAGAACAGAAAGAAGGCCTGCAGCACTAATTGAGGGTGGCAAAAAAGAGCGACCATTTCTAGCATGAGTGGTTTCTCTTATATGGCAGGTAGACCTTCTGTCCAAATGCTGTTGGACAGAGCCAACAGCATTTAAACACAATGATGCAGAAAGGAGTTAAGGAAGGTACAGGAATAAAGAGGCTTATTGTTCCTAAAGGTTGAGAAAGTAACTTTCTAAATAACACAGATATTAGTTCTTCCATTTAAAAACATCCTAAGTTGTCATCAGAAGATATTAATGTTTTCTATTATGTAAGAAGTTTGGTTTAGCTGCAACAGATTTCTCACTAGGGAGTTCACTAGTGAGTTATCATAACTGGACTGAAAAGACCCACGTACAAATTTGTTCATGGGTCTGGCGAATCTAACTCAGAATCACATGGTCAATTGCTCGATGATTAATTTAAGGCACATTTTGTGTTTATTGAAACCAGAAATGTACCAAGCAAATCTTTTTATTACAAATTTGGGCTTTGTGAAGTACAGGAATGTGTTAAAATTGAGGGGGAAATCTATCCATATACTTTTCATACAGTGCCACCGTCACATCATTAGACGTTTGCCTATCCTTTCAGTAAAGCTTTCCATACATCATCTTGGCCTATACCCATTTTTTTTTATCTATTTCAGAAAATAAAAAATGTGGATCTTTCAGGTAGATCACATTAAGGAATAACATTGGGTTATTTATCAGAAACTGAGTGTTCTTTCTCTGTGGGATGTGCTGGAGAAGATGACTAAGATAAGAAGCAACAATAAGTTTCTCAAACACTTTCCCTACTCATCTGGGTTTAAAGAAAAAAGGAGATTATAAAAAAGTTATGTAAAGAATAATTACATATGTATACATAGTATTATACCTGCAAAGGAAAACACACTAAGAGATTCATAAATATTCCGGTTATTTAAAATTTATAACAGCCAAAATATAAGTTCTCAAAATCCTCCTCCTAACATATATGCAAATATAAACAGTTACATAAACAAATTTTAGAAATTATAAAATCATTAAAGTATTGCTACAATATGCTATATTAATTATTTAAAAACATAATCTAATTTCCCACAAGTCTTCCCATCTAAATTAATGGCAGCTATGTCCTTCCAGTTTGTAAGCCAAAAGTACATAAAGTCATCTCTGCTTTGCTCTAATTTTGTTCTTTCATTGAGACCATTAAAGAACATTGCTGTCACTGTGTTCAAAATATTGCCAGAATTTGATCTCACCTCAATTTATCCACAACACGTCTTCTCCTGGCTCCTACATGAGCCTCAATTTGCCTATTCTCAATTAAAGCAGTCAGAGAAAATGTTTTTTGAAGGCCAAAACTTATAACACCATACGGAGAACTTAGGTAAACCAAACTTAGGCCATTTCTCTCTCTCTTTCTCTTTTATTAAATAATAGCTGTGTACATTAATGCATTTATGGGGTACAATGGACTAGTTCTATGTGCAATTTGAAATACTTTCATCAAACTGGTTAATACAGCATTTACTGCACTTTTATTGCCCCTTCATTTGCTACTTTAGAAAACCAAAGCCAGAGAATCATCTCAGCAAACTGATGGTCTTGTCTGGCCTATGAAATTTTTTTCTGAGTTGGCCTAGCCCTAGATGGTTTTCTAACTAATATCTGTACCACATGCATACCCCTGAGTAAAGGGTTGGAAAACACATACCCTTTGGATTATTCTGCTCTCAGGATCAGGCTAACAACTCTCTGAGAGAAGATATCTGGGGAATCAGCATCTCTCACCAGCATTAAAATATAAGTATTTTTTCAAAATTTTAAGGCTGTCTACTCTTGTGTGCAGAGTCCAGTGTAGTGACTCAAACAGGTTTCAGGTGGGCTTTGAAATCTTGTGGAATAAAGAACAGTGAGCAGCCTGGTAATAATGATCCAAGGTCTTTTACAAACATTTAGTATGTAAAGGACTTGCTACTGAAGAAGGATGGGGAACTATACCCAGAATGCCAACAAAATAGATAGTATTCTATTCTGATTTTACACCCTTGACTCATTCAGATAGATTTAATGCTGAGAAGAAACACTTCTCTAGTTTAGATCTCAAAGGGGACTTTCACTTCATTTTGTTCAATGCTCTCACACAAATGATTAGGAACCCAGAGGAAAATGTAACTTTTCCAAGTTTTCCCCACTACTTAGAGATTAAACAGAGCTTGGAATCAAACTCTCAAGTTTGAGTGTTTTGTCTTTTTTTCTACTGCACAATATAGTGATACCTGGAAAGAATTTAGTTATGGGTAGAATTTTTAAGCAGATTTCTTCAAATTCCTTTGGGTTCCAATTATAACTTTACCCTTTTGGTCCTTTCTTATGAATCTATGACACTGTACATAATCATATTCAAATAAAGTACAGAAATGAATCAACTTTTTCAGAAATTTCTTTTTTACTCAATAGTTTACAGATATCTATGTTTTATACATATTTGTCTCCTACATAAATAGACATATAATTAAACTAAAAATTTAAATATCTCTTCCTTCCTGGTATCTCTGATGACTCTCTAATTACCTCAAAACAAGTTTCTAAATCAATTCGGACAGTCATGTTTCTTTATATTCCTGCCACATTTCAGGTCCTTTTCCTGAAATTCATTCCTTTCCCAAACCCATCCCAGAATTACCCTTTCTACACTGATAGACTTGAAATATCATATGTGAGTTGAAATTTGGGGTGAAGTTTGAAGTGAGTTCACGGATGATCTATTGGCTTGTGGGCTGCATATAGCCAGTCCTTTAAAGGGAGGATCTGGGCTAAAAGCTACTTAATCATTTGTATCCCATATTAATTTGAAATTAAAAAATAAATAAATAAACAAAAGGAGCATTTGGGGAAATAGTGAAACTAATCCACACAGAAATTTGGCTAGAGATAAAACAAATATGCAGATGCTGGTGGGAATTATTCTAGGGGATAAGATGGAAATTGCACAAGAGAAAATAGTCTCAACAGAACGGGTTATAGAAGGTGGAGCAAGAACTTATGATGGTCTATACAGACTCATCTATGAGTGGCGATGGGGAATATATCAAAAGGGAGCCATGATTATCATTATCTCTATCCACAGAACATTTCTGCCTCTCCCCTCCTACTCCTATGGAAATGAGCAGGGTGTATTTCCTAGAAGAAACTTTAACGGAATGTATGTACTTCATCACATTTCTACTTTCAGCCTATGAATACAGTGACACATGCTGTTTGGAGCTTCTTTCAGCCTGAATAAGTGATAAGTAGCACAGATGAGGAATATACTCTTGCTATTTCAAACCACTAGTGTTCATGGTGGTTTGTTATCCCAAAACAAATTATCCTATCTGTATGACATAGGTATCTAGAGGATTTGGACATCACCTCAATGCTGATTCTTTTACACAGGTAAAGCAAAATGATTCTTTCCCTAAGTTTGTCTGGGTGCAAGTTTTCCTGTGTACTAGAATTGCATGTCTAGACCTGTCCAACAGGCCTAGTAACTAGAAGTAGAAGTGATGACTCAGTGGATCAAGCCAAGCAAACTAATGAAAAATAGGCTGAATCACATTGGGAAAGTCAATTTGATTTGGAATGTCACTAGAGGAGCCTCTCCTATCTCAGTCAAGGTATCTAGATCATACCTCAGGAAGAATATCTCTAGGAGAAGTCTACCCAGAGGATTATCCTTCTCTGAGACAATCAACCTATAGAAAGAACCTGAAATACATTTCCATGTGGGACATATTTAGGATCCCCTCCCTACTTTCTGATATTGTACTCATTTGTGTAATTATTACCTAGGGCAAAAACAGAATAGAATTCCAGAAAAATAATAGAAGCATTAAACAATAAGAAAAAAATATGATTTTCCAATAATACTTTAGAGTCAAAAGAGATTAATTTTTAGTCAATAGACCAGGGTTCCAGCCCCAGAACTGGCAAGTTACTTTATCTCACCTTGCCTCTACTTAACTCAACTGCCAGCATAAGATTTATGGAAGTTATTGTTAAGACTCCAACTCAACCCTAATATTCACTGTTGTTAAGCCATTTTGTTACTTATGTGCATATTATTTTATGTAACCAGGTCAATTATATTACATATTTGTAGAAAGTCCCAGGATGCTCTAAAATCTAATTTCAAAAAATTTAAACGAAGACCTACAGTTGTCAAAAGTGTTTATGTTTTGAAAAAGGAAAAATTAAATCAACATAAAAGCCACTATAGTAATTTAAATTGTACTGTTCCTCTGAGAGATCTTCACACAGTGGTTCAGAATGCACCCTCAGGATCTATAATTGACAAAAAACAGAATACATTTAGACTAATGATTAGAGTTACTAATGTGTGATATTATGATTCTATTAAGTTCTATCTTTGGCTGTTCATTGAAAAGGCATCAAAGGATTCAAATAAAGTCTGCTTGGCTTTAACACATTTAAAATTTTCAAACATAAATGATAATAGCCCAAATTATCTTTTGGCATGATCATCTAAACACCTGCTTTGTAGGACCCTCATACCTGCATCTGAATTTGTAATTCATTATGTCCTATATGGAAACACAACATGGAACATCTCTAGTATTTTTACCTTGTGAGGATTGATTTTCTTTTTCTTAAGTCTAGGATTTCTTTCAATAAGGTCTATTTTCTGTTTTAGAGAGTTCAAAAGATTGGAATGTCATGGTCTTCACAGGTTTGATGATTGCTACAACAAGTAATCAAATATTCACTCATTCACTCATGGCAATCTTATGGTAAAATGTTAAGTATTCTCCTTTCTGAATGGCTTAGCCTAAATTCCTGTCAAAACAGATCCTGAGACAAAATTTTCTATGGAGAAAACAGAAATGAGGAACAGTGGGATCAAGGAAGGAAACAGAAAAAGTCAATGCAAGGTTAGATTGGCGAGTTAGCCACCACTAAGAATGGTTGGTGCTCTATCTTACAAGATCCAAGATATCTAAGAACTATATCCAAGATGTTTTCACCCAGGGAAAGAAAGGAAGGAGTATTTATTTATCATCCATAATTCAATTAGCCTTATGAGATATTAACAACGTTGTACTTCTAGACCATTTATGCATGAGTCTAGATTAAATTCCTATGGGTATCTTATGATACAGCAAAAATATAATAATAAAAATATACATGCTATGAACCAAGAAATAAGAAAACTTAAGAGGCTTTCAGATGCACCTGCATGAAGCTGGTTGAAGACCTTGCAGAAATCATTATTAAAACAATGGCTGAAATAAGAGTTAAAGCCAAAAGAAAAATTTCCTTTCAACTTTTTATTTTATTTTTTTTTAGAAACAGGATCTCGCTCTGTCACCCAGGCTAGAGTACAGTGATGTAACCATAGTTCACTGTAACCTCAAACTTCTAGGGTCAACTAATCCTCCCTTGAGCCACTGCACCTGGGACCCAAGAACAGTTAGGGTGGGACACAAAAGGAGACCAAAACAGTCCAGTTCTTGAACTCTTCATATGTGTTAGTATTTTCCAGTAAATTCAATCCAGCACAGTGTGTTATTCAAGATGAGTATATCAATTTGGTATAATAACCTGGGATGGTTCAGTATAATAACTTGGTTTTATTATCCCAGTTTCTACTAACGCATTGAGCTCAAAGTGACCATATGATAGTTCTAGTTTCAAATTCCTTGGAACGATTGCTACATCCTCTAAAAACAGAGTTTTCCAACAGTCAGGACTTAAACAGGAAAAGTAAAGTTCTACTGAGTGGTTGGAAATAGTAATGACAGAGGCCAATCTACTTCTGTCCCTTGGTTCCCAGACCAATGCATTCAGGTTATCAGGGACACAAAACAATATAGGTGATCCCAGGTGCCCCGCACCATTTTTCACTGCAGATTTTGGCCTCTAGGGGACATCTATGACTCAGCTTTTCAGAGATGACAACTCAGCCCAGAAAGTATGTTCTCTATTACCTAAAAGAAGTGCCCCTTCATTCACCTAGGGAACTAAATCACTGGTGAGTTCTCATATAAATTATTCATGGCAACTTGTTCATTTCCTTGAGCCTTCTGACCACTTCTTCAGTACTAGTAATCATGTTCCAGCTTCAAAACAACACCCTAGTAACATACCAGCATGGGAAAATCTTGTCAGGATGTTGAATCTCAAGAGAATGGTGGGTGTTCATATGCCAAGTTCGCTATATGTCCATCCCCTCATCCACCCAAAAAAAGTCTCTAGAAATCCACTACTGCTTAAGATTGATAAATCACCACTAATATCTATTAACCAAGTCTTTAGATTTATTTAAGGTTGAGCTATGTTTTGAAAGAGCACTGGTTGCATTTTCTGCTGGGTTATACTGAGTCCTAACCCTGGAATTTACCATGAAGGCAACAGAGGGCGGTGAAGACAGGAGCAAACCCCACAGTTGGCAAAGACAATTTGGAGAGGCACCTGCATTAGGTGCATCACCAATCAAGAAAAAATCTGTTCTCTTGTATCCAAGAATCAGGATTCTTCCACTGACATAGAGGATCAGGGAGCTTTGATAATTTGAGGTTCTCAGGCTCAGCTTCCGACTGTCTGTATCCTTGGTTTCAGGGCACAAGTCTTTTCTTTTTAGATTTCTGCCATTGACATAGAAAACTTTCAGAGTTGCGCACTGAGTCAACACCTCTGCTGTACTTGAAATTTAATACTAAGACCTGTTTTTCACACTCTTTCCAGAGGAGAGAGGGAGTAAGTCTTCCTTTAATCCTGCAATGGAGGCACTTGGTCTCACAGCCTTCGTCAAGATGGAAGCTGACTAACCATGCCTGTCATTTCCTTTTGCCATGATTTCCAAAGAGGTTAATAAGTTTAAACCTATTTCACAGTATTTATAAATAAAAATTTCCCAACACTATTTAAGTGTCCCAACGAACATGCCATTTACTACAATTACCTAAAGGTGAGTTTCTCACTAAGTGTGATGCAACATGCTGTAGGTTGACCCATTTTTGGTACTGTACTAATGCTTTACTCTCAATTGTTCCCCAAATGACTTGAAAAAAAGACATATTTATGACACATTATTTGAAAATGTGATTCCAAGCAGCAGAAGTAACGAAGACAGAGAGAACAAAGCCAGAAAATAGTCAAAGCCAATGCAGAAATGTTTAATCTGGTTGCCTGACACCAATGGTAACAGGAGCTCAATGCAGCAGATGTTCTGAGAAGCCTTAAAAAATATTTCATAAAGAAAGAAAGAGTATACATCCACTTCCCTCGTTCCTCACTGTAGCTAAAATATACAAGTTTACTGCAAAGGAAAGTAGAATTTGTTAAGAATCTATATCCTCTGGCTGCATTCCAGGTCTGGGGGAGAGGAGACCATGGATCCGTGTATTAATAGGCCCTCTAGTGATTCTAACGTACATTCACATTTGAGGGTCACTGGACTCTAGTAGGATTCTGCAAACAAGGTGGCCACTTGTTCTTATAAATAAAGTCCCATTGGACCATACCTATGTGTATTCATTTACTGATTGTGACTGTTTCCCCTGCAACAGGAAAATGAGATAGTTGCATCAGAGAGTGTGGTCAGCAAAGAGTAACATATTTACTCTCTGGCCCCTCTGCTATAGAATCCAGAAAGAGGGGTTTATTGTAGCACAAGGTAGATCTCAGTACAGACAATACGTACCATAGGATTTAAGAGGGAAAGAGATTAGTGGAGGGCAAACTACTCAGAGAAAGATCAAGTTGGAAGATGAGGAATAAGAAGTTGGCTAGGTGAAAAAAAGAGGAAAGAATCTATGTGAAATGACAAATACCTCTCATTCATAAGAGTAATGGGTTATGTTAGGCAGTGGTGACATGTAAGATGACTAGAGGTTTGGGTTCCAATTCTAGAACTCATAAAAACTTCATTTTGTATTCTAACATAAGCTATATGTGCTTTTTCTTTTTTAAATTTAAATTCCACCTCATTCATATTTTTAAGGTTAGAAAGGGCATATCTAGATTTGAGTCTCAGCTCCTCTACTTAATAATAGCTGAGTGACCTTGAGTAAATCGTTTAACATCTCTGAGCTTCAATATATAACATTCTTGTATAAAAGTACGGGTGTAAGGAATAAAATTGTTAATACATTGAATATAAAAAATAATTTGTATAAGCTCAGAGTTAGGAGCTTATTCAGGAAGGATTCTTAATGGAAAATGCATAACCCACTTTTACTCATTAAATGGGAAAAGAATCCCATGAAGAGATATTAACTAACTCATAGTAGTCAACATATCACTCTTGGAATCCATGCAGTTAGGAAAAATGTTCATGTTTGCTATGGACTGACACCAGCCAAGATGCTACAATTACTCCTGTTTGACATGGCCCCCATTGCTGACAATGATGAAGGTGTTAGTCAGACCCTATCACTGCTGCTCCTGGAAACCACAGGTCTCTAAGGCTGCCTATGCCAAAAACTGGCTTCCTCAGCTCATGCTTTCTGTGATAATTCAGTTTCCAAATAAGAGTTAGGGAAATAAGTTCCAAAAAGACTTCATGAGACTCATTCAATTAGAAGAATGTGGCTCAAATATTGCGTTCCAGTTTTAGAGGAGCTGTCTCTCTCTCTCTTCATGAATGTATATGTCTGGCAAAAGTGAGTTTTCAAGTTTCTTCCTTGGGCAGGCTTGACTACTAAAGGACATAATTCCTGAGACTGCTTTGATGTAATAGACAACCAAAGGATAAGACAGATGTTTAGTACAAAGCTTATTGTTATCCACTTCCTTCCCACTCCTCAGGCTTTTATAAAAGCTACTGATCTTACCTGTTGATAACACAATAAACTCACCCACACCAAAAGTCTCATTGATTTGGAATCATATACTTGCAGCCTAGCATACATTTCAACTTCCTCTGTTGCAACTATCACGAGAACAATGATAAACAACAATGATATGTGGAAAAATCAAATTGCATTACAGATTACATTACAAACTTCTAAGTGTAATAGGGAATTTTCTCATGTATGGCTTCTGTGGAAGTATCTCTCAGAAGGAAATTGAGTTCAAAGACAATGTTTGAAATTTACAACTTTATGGTACTGTTTTTTTCCCCCAACTTAAATCCCTCTAAATGTTGTCTCCTTTCTTATAATGGCATAAATTAGTGGGAATTAAACATCCACTCTTCCAATAAAGACTAACAGGCAGATCAATTGTCAAATAAACCATGTATAAATGGCTCAAGGTCCAATTAGAGCATTTAAGATCTCAAATTTTCATTTATTCATTGTTTACAAATTCCTTTCAAGGTAATCAGCACATTGAGGTCTGTTTGACTCAGATCATCAGGTTACTGTGGGGATGCATGGGAAATTATTTAACAACCCTATGACCCACTCTTTACACATTTTTTTTAAATAATTTTATTGAATCATAATTATGTACATTGGTGCAATCACAGGGCACGATTCAAATACATTCAGAAATATTTTGATCGTACTGTTACAGATATCCTTCATGGCATTTCCTTGATCACTATATAAAGACATTAATACTCTACCTTTAATAAGTTTCGCCAGTACCCTGCTAAGATGCACCGTAGGTGTGTTCCCAC
>CAUYON010013035.1:0-27303 GCA_963573935.1 Arctocebus calabarensis
TCATTCCTTGGGGGAGTTGATCTACTCTGGTTATTCATATTGCCAGAGTTTTTCTGTTGATTCTGCCTCATGATTATTTTTCACTATTGCCTATAACCTTCCTCAGAGTTGGGGAGGTGTCTCTCCCAGATCAGACCCTGGCAGAATCACTCTGTTGTTACTGGATCTTTGTAGGGAGTGAGTCTGTGTTTCTAATGATTTCTCAAACCCTCCAGGGTGGAGAGCTTAAATCCTCCTCAGCCTGCTTAGAAGACACTTTAAATTGCTAACTTGGGCTAAGCCGAAGCTTCCCCAGGAAAGCGCTGTGGCTGGGATCACTCCTTGAGTGGCTATCCACTTACCCTGTGTGCCAAAACCAGTCTTGCCCTATGCCCCTGAAGGCTAAGGCTGCAAGGCGTCTCAGTCCCCGCCTTTAGGCTGCTCAGTCACTAGATTACTTGCTCCTGCCCAATGCCTGTTTTGCGACCCTGAGGGTGGAGCTTGCCAGGGCAGTTCTCCCACAATGGCTCCACACAGCCCACCACCAAACAGTGGCAGCTCTGTCTGGCTTGGTGGCCCAAGACAACACTCAAAAAACCCCGCACTCCTGCCCAAGTTCTCCCAAGGCATTCAACCGAGTGCCAAGTCCAAAAGAAACCCAAACGGCTCACAGGCAAGGCCCTTCCAG
Organism: Arctocebus calabarensis; assembly: GCA_963573935.1. Classification (NCBI taxonomy): domain Eukaryota; kingdom Metazoa; phylum Chordata; class Mammalia; order Primates; family Lorisidae; genus Arctocebus; species Arctocebus calabarensis. The sequence continues at coordinate 668 of CAUYON010013035.1, forward strand.
CCTGCAGTCCCACTGCTGCCCCACCCACAGTTGCTGACAGGATCAGACCGAATGAACAGATGCAACCACTTGCCCAATCTCTGCCGCTTTAGCCTTCCTCAGGGTGTCCAGAAGCCTCACGCTGTCTCCCTGTGTCCCCAAAGGGAACTTTCTGGGCAGATCCTGCCTGGCAGAGATGCCTGAAGTCCTCTCCCCCCGGCCTCACCGTGCCCAGCCACAAGGAAGCTGTTACTTGTCCGCCATCTTGCTCCCTCCCCTCTTTTTTTTTTTTCTATTTGAAAAATAAGACTTATAATCATCATAAAACATTTTCCCCAGCTTTTTATAGTTTTAAAGACTGGTATGCTTAGCACAAAATCTTTATTTGTCTAAAAAACTTAGTGGAAACAGGATACTGTCTACTGGATAAAGCATGTATAATAAATGTAATTCATTAAATTTACTACTGAATTCTCAAATATAGGTTTCTTGTCAACCTGATCAATTCCTTTGATGGATCAACATTTCCATTAGGAAGAAAAAGTATACACCTCTGAGCTGTATACTATTCTCTGCAGACTAAAAAAAAAAAGTGGTTGTCATGGTAACTGCAAACCTCCGAGATTCTGTCATGACCCAGTAGCAGTATAATGGAAAACATCTGCCTGAAAATCACGAACAGGCACAAGGTCTTTGGGAGGAAGTATTTGAGGGAATTTAACCTTAAAAGATTTCCTTGATTCTAATCTCAGCCTCTCCCTCTGCAAATGTTTAAAATGTTGCTATTCTTGCCAACATCTGCAGCACAAAACATAAAGAAAAACACGGAGAAGGAAACTTGATGTTTCATTTTTGTCAATATTGCATCTATTAAGGAATTCAATTCTTAAGCATGAAATTGTTTATTATAAAATCTCTCTCCTCCCAAAAAAACAAAAAGTAGAGAAGGAATTCTCATTATTTGACTCAAACCAGCTGTCTCAAAATGAAGCTTGCGTCAGAATTACACTCATGGTTTGTTAAAACGCAGATTGCTGGGCCCCACTGCCAAAGTTTCTGATTTAGTAGGTTCCGTGGGGTCTGAGAATTTTTATTTCTAAAGTTGTCAGGTAATACCAATGCTGCTGGCCTGTTCTCCACGTCTTGAGAGCCAGAGATCTGCATACAAACTTCAAAGAATTCTAAGAGTTTATTAGCAGTAGAATTTGAAAGGATTAAGAAAAATGTCAGTTCTTATTACAATGCTCGTTCCAGTGATACAGACAGCAGATACTTCTATATTTGGCCCTGCTTAAGAAACCACTTCTAAAATACCAAATTTTGGGTTCTACCCCTAGAGATATGGTTTTACTTGGTTTGGGAGGAAACTCAGTGCCTGGATATTTTTAACAAACATCCGAAGTTGATTCAGATACAAGCCTGTTCCTCTCCTTTTAGGAACCACTGATTCAAGGCTGTTGTCATTTTGTGGTGCAAAGCAACCACGGGTGGTTTTAACCTTAATCATTGTCCAAGCTGCTCAGTGCAGCTGCCCTGGGCAGACTTCGGAATTTGGAATTTTATCAAGCACTATCAATATTTGGTGAAGGTGGCCACAGTCTTCAAAGTGAAATGTTAAGGACAGCTATGGAAGGTGGAAGAAAATACTACAACTCTCTTTAAAATCTTTCTCTGAAAACCAAGAAGGGTGTTAAGCTTTACTCATACACTGGCTTTCACATTGTGCCTATAATTGGGACAGGCACGTGCCTACTGTGGGAGGGAAAAATGGGCCTTCACCTTGGAGAAGGAGAAAGAGTGGATGAAACAGCTCCCATTCTAGCATTACTACCGGACAGACTTAGTTAGGTGAGTTTGTGGATTGTTTTTCTAATTTTCACCGACCTGATCCTTCAGAAAATAGTCTAGTGGCTTAAAAAGAATTGCCAGTGAGGGAAGCTATGACAAGTAATGCCACCTGACATATTTCCTACTCCTGGTGCAAACTCTTCCTCAAAATAATTCAGAGTATAATCTACTATGATCTTAAAGTTGATCAATATGAAGAAAATAACTCTTTCCAGAAAGAAACAACGGGCTGTGGAGAGTGCATTTAAAAATGAATGTTTCCATTATTATATAGCACTGCTGCTGAAAGTCTGCACACTAAAAAACAGAAAAACGAAACTTTCTTCCTTGATTAAGAATTTTCAAACACATTTGATTGGGTTCTGAACTGTTTTTAAAGGTAATTGATACTTGATTTATTTCAAAGAAAAGTTGATGGACATTAGGAAAGATTGGAACTTCGCAAAATTTCAACAAAGCTTGATAATGGATCTGCCCAACTTGTAATCTTGGACTTTCCAGGCTCCAGGACTGAGAAATAAGTACCATAAATGTTGTTTTAGATATCTGCTCTATGATTCTGTTACAGCAGCTGAAACTTTACAAAGACCGTGTCCAAGACACTAACACATGATTCATGCGGTTTTACTGATTATGCAGAGTGATTTCAATAAGTTTTATTGAATGAATAATTGCGAAGTGGTTAATCATTCTAATTCTTATCTGGACATATAGGCCATTTGTAGACCAATTTAGAAGGCTCACATTTGACAATTTATGGTTATGATGTATTGTTGATAATCAGAAGATATCAGGGTATAGAGGCTCATACCTGTAATCCCAGTGATTTGGGAGACTGAGGTAGGAAGACTACCTAAGCCCAGGAGTTGCTGACCAGTCTGAGAAATATAGCAATATTCTTATAAAAAATACAAAATTAGATGGGTATGGTGGTGCATATCTTAAGTCCCAGCTATTCAGGGAGGCTGAACCAGGAGGTAAGGAGGATCCCTCGAGCCCAGGAGTTACAGGCTGCAATGAGATATAATTCTGACACTGCATTCCAGAGTGAGACTTTGTCTCAAAAATAATAATAACAAATACAAGAAAAAGAATAAAAAGAAATGAAATTGCCGTGATAGACTTTTTCTAAACCAGTAACCCCAAAGACTAATTTCTAAATTTCTGCCCTGCTGCACACTCTATCAGATCCCAGAGATCTAAAGTTGAAAGTCATATGATCCCTGCGGATAAAGATTTAAAGTTTATTGTGCTAAGTGATTCAGTAGTGTGTGTATAATGATAGGAAAATAAAAGTGTAATTTAGCTTGTATATGGGGAAGAGTGAAAGGCCATAATGAAAAGGTAAATTCTGAGTCAGAGCTTCAATGCCAGAGACCTGTCAGGACAGGGGGAGAAACCTCCACGGAGATTAGACTCCGCGTGCACAGCTGTGAAGGGGCATGCTCTTGCACAGTGGCTTTGGGTGTGGGTGTTACACTATTCACTTGACAAATTTCATTACAGGAAAAAAAAGTAGAGTCACTATGAGGAATACTATGGTGTTAATTACAGTGATTAATATCTAAATAGGAAGCAGATTATTTTTAAGGAAAAGCAGTACTTGAAAACATAAGTGGGTAAGTGGACGTTAAGTGTTTTATGATGACTCTCTATATTGCCTTTTTTAAAGAAAGAAAAAAGGAGAGAATGCGCTTTGCATCATTTGTTAGAGAAGGTTCCACGGAAAAGCTGAACCTTGATGCTGGGGTCACAAGTGAAGTTACTAGAGCCTGTACCAGAACCGTCTACTGCTTTTAGGCACAAGACCACTTACCCGATGGAATTAGGGACAATCTCCTATCACTATGCATTTTTTAAGATATCTTCACATGCAGAGGGAAATATCCAAAGAGTCAAGCTGCTAGATAGTCTGGCTTTTTTGTTAGTTCTTTTTTGTTTTTCCTAGTGCAACAAAAACTTCAAACACAGTAAACATTAAATTTCTTTGTTTGTTACATACAAATCCATTTTGCACTTTTTTGTGCTGAGCACATTTTTAAGCTTGGGAGGTAAAGTCACAAACAAGACAGGTAAGAGAGACCCCCTGAGCTCCGGACACTCACATGCTAAGGTGAGCAGCACCAAGCAACGGGGAGCTCGATTTCAGTAGTGGTTCTCAAAGTGTAGCAAACCGACCCTTGGCAACCTCTGGGACCCTTTCAGAGGTTCCATGAGATCAAAATGCCTTTTATAATTATACAAGACGTAATTATGAGAAGCATTTTGCCTCTGAGCGTTGTGTTGAGATTTGCATAGATAGCACAGAAGCCAAGGTGGGTGGAACTGCAGGTGCTGTAGCATGAACAGCATCAGTAACACCAAACTGCTCTGTACTTTTGATCATTGTATTCTCACTGCCAGACACTTGTGAAGAAAGAAGAAAGAGAGAGGCCAATTTCCCTTCAGAATATCCTTGTTCAAGTAATAAAAATGAGTTTGATTAAATCTTGACCCTCAAGTACATATCTTTTCAGTGTTCTGTGTGATTAAGTAGCAAGTATGAATAAACAACTTCTGGTTCATACCAGAATGCAATAGTTGTCTCAAGAAGATGTACATGTGTGATTGTTTGAGTCGGGAGCTAAACAAGCTGCTTTTTTTTTTTTCCATGGAAAGCCATTTTTATTTGAAAGTATGACTGGCAGACAAACTGGTTTTTCAGATTTCAGTATTTGGCAGGCAGTTTCTTGAATATAAAGGAAGTGAGTCTGTCATTTCAAGAAAACTGAGTGTTGATGCCAATGATAAAATTTGAGCTTTCAAGCAAAAATTAGAATTTTGGAAATTTTTTCTGCCACCAGTAACTTGCAAACTTCTCAACACTTAAAGATCCTTCTGAGATAAATATTGACATTAGCAAATGTGATTTTGATATTGTCTAAGGAAATGTGTCAATATTTAGGAGATCTACGTAATTTAATGAGAGTATTTCTAAATGATTAATGCATGATGTTACAAAAAGTACATTGGTGAAATATACATTAAAAGTTAAGACAGACCAATAGGTTTCATGCAGCAAAATACAAAGAATTCATTAATATTATTTCAAATTTCATATTGAAGCTAACCTTTAAAAGCCACTCTTAACAATCTTGTGATAGTACTAAAATGATACATGTAATACTCTACAAAGGCTATTAGCATAATCTTCTCTTTTGCAATTACAAGTGTATGTGAGGCCAATTCTTCTTTATACATTTCAATCAAAACAATATATTTCAACACTTAAAATCCAGAAACAGATGTAAGAATCCACATGTCTTCTATTAAGCACAATAAAAAAGAGATTTGCAAAAATATAAATGCATGCCATTCTTCTTACTTTTGGAACATAGTAACTTTTCACACACATAAAATTATTTATAACAACAGGTATTCCGTTTATTGTTGTTACCTCTAATAGATTTCACAATAAATATCTCAAAATTATTTTGGTTTTAATTCATAATATAGTGAATATACCCTGTGTTCACAAAAACTCTTTGGGGTTTCTCAAAGTTTTTAGACTATCCTGGGGAAAAAAAAAATAGGAACGCTATTGTGTTAGAAAACACTTCTTAGATCTGGGAGCTCACAGAATGGAAAGTCATATGAGACAAAAGGGAATGTAATTGGGCATGGAAGAGTGAACAAAGTTTTTTTTAGTTTAGTGGTTTCAACTTCTAAAGTGCATGAGAATTACCTGGAAGACTTGATAAAACCCAGAACTAGTTTGATTCTGTAGATGTAAGGTAGTCAGAGAACTGTATTTCCAGCGAGCTCCCAGGAAATGCTGATGTTACTGTTCTAGGAACTGCACTTTGAGACCCACTACCTTGTGTAAACAAGGGAGGTAAGAGCTATTTGCAGAAAGAGACTGAAATGACTTTTGATACCGACCAGTCACAGTAGAGCCAAATTTCACAAGACTGCACCCTCTTTAGATAACAGCTGTACGTTCAGGGTCTCTGGGCCACTTGTACTTCTGCGACACTGGCCGTCATTCCTGGTAGTTCCTATTAACCCTTCAGATTTAATTATTCACTCAAACAACTCACAGAACTCAGCAATGTGCTATACTTGTGATTATAGTTTTATTATAGCAAGAAGATAGAAATAGTTATAGCCAAAGGGGGTGATCTATGAGATGAAATCTGCGAGGGTCCAAAAAGCAAAGCTTCCATTCCTCCTATGTGGAGGGGGGTGAGTCTCCCTCCCACCACATTGATGTGTGACAATGGCTCGGGTGTTGCCAACCAGCGCATTCATCTGAGCTGTGTGTTGCTTCCCATAACTCCACATAGCCAGACTCCCAATTATACCAATTGGCTATCTCACCAGTCTATTCCATTCCAAAAACAAAACATGGATCTTGGAGTTCTGTTATACAATAAAGAAAATGGTACCCAGTCAGACTCACAAGAGATTCCATATTCTCTTAAGTGCTAGACGACAAGCAGCAAATGAGAACATACCTGAGATGGTCCTACATGAAATGATCCCTGACCTCATAGACCTTACAGTCTAGTGGCTGTCTGATAACTTGTTTCATTATAAACCTTTTTTAGTTAATTATTAAACACATTCCTATCACCTATATACTTGATAATTGCAATCTATTTATGCACTAGTATACTGTATTCCTTACAAAATACATAGAAACCTGAAAATCAAAAGGATAAATTAAATAATATTTATTTAACCTTTTTATAATCCCTAAGGTTTGGGGCCAATTTAGTAGACATAGATTTTCATTGCTTTTACTTTACTGTATGGCTGAAAGAGAAATCGGACTAGTGATGGGGAAGTGCCATTTTCTTGCTGTTACGTAAATTCTATAGTTCCTCCCAGGGACCAGTTTAAGCCACATAGGTAAATAATCCATAATAGTTCTCTCATTTTCATCTGAAACATCTTTAGGACATTGTTTCCAAGCTAGGATAGGTTCTGTATTCCCTGATCCCTTATGCATGCAAGATGTGTTCTTATGTCAAGGACAGCTGTGCAACGTGGTCTGATAGGCAATGGTACAAGCACAGGTATGCAGCAGGGCCAGCCAGCTATGTGAAATTCTCTGGAATATAAACTAGGGAACAGACAAGGTGGGAGCAGAGGCCAGCAAGAACTGCAGGAGGCCAGCCAGCAGCGAGGCCCAGGAGGCGGAAGGGAGGTGGGGGTGTGCAGAAGCAGTAGCTGCAAGTGAAAAGAGGGAGCTGACCAGGCAATGCAGACCCAGAGATGACTTCTCATTATTGCACGAGAATGATGTGCTCAGGGACTGGGCCCCGTCAATGATCCTCTGGTACCGTGTTCTACTCCCTGGCCGGGTTCCTTCTCCCGGAGCCTCCACCATTCTGCAATTCCTGATTTTCTATGAGTTCTTGTTAGTTCTCACCTTCTTTATTTGCCGCATGTATCTCTTCAGTAAATTCTGAAGAAGGGAGGAAGCCTGAAAAAAATCTTTCCCTCTCCTAAAAACACACCACCCACCCCTGCAGGGCCACTTCCTGAAGATTTGATCACCAAATAGTAATGATAGAGATGGGGACGGTGGAGGAGTCTTTTTGTTTTCTACAAGTTTACGAGGTTCCCACAATGAAGGGTAGGGGATAGACTCAGTGCCTTTGTATGGGCACCAGTTTAGAGAAAATTCACAGGAGTAAGGGCAAGTAGAAGGGACATCTCAGCCACCAGCTAGCTGGTAGTCTCCCTCGTGTCTCTAAAGTTCAACTTTGATATATTTGAATGAAACCAGTGTGGTAAAGGTAGCTTGAAAATACACAAACAAGTAGAAGAAGAAATTGGTATATTCTTTAAAAAAACTATTCAATATTACTTTTTAACAATTGTGGCAAAATCATTCTTAAAAAAAAAACTATTCAGTATTACTTTTTAACAATTATGGCAAAATCATTCTTTAAAAAAAACTATTCAGTATTACAATTTAACAGTTGTGGCAAAATCACAATTATACAAAAGGGAATAAAATAAAACATTAGAAGTCTTCAGCCCCAACTTTTAGAGTTCATTTTTCTGGAAAGAGGTAAAAATATTTTTTATAGACACATTTTTTAAACAAATTAACTCATACTAAAGATGTTCTTCTCTTTCTTTTCTCATTTATGGCAACTCAAATTTGCCTCATTCTGTTAACAACTGCACTGTTATAGTAGGTAGTTCTTACATCATTTATTTAATCAGAACTCTACTGATGAGCATATAGGTTATCTACAGTTCCCAGTACAGAACATTCTTCTATACCTATTTTGTGCATTTGCACAAATATATTCACCGGCTAAACTCCTAGAAGTGTTATTTGCTGCTTAAAGGGGATATATTGATGTGAAATGTCATAAATGTGAAATTGTCATCCCAAAATGTTGTTTCAATTTACAGGAAATATGTAAAAAAAAAAAAGACTTTTTCCACACCAGTTCTAGATGGCATATTATCAAATCTTTTAATCTTTGCCAATATTATGAGTTTGAAAACTACTATGTTGTTTAAATTTGCATTTAAGCATTAATGATGCCTAACATTTTATATTTATTTATTATGTATGTTTTATGTGAACTATTTGTTCTTTAAAGAAAATTAATTTCCTATCATTTGTCAAATATGTTTTCTTGCTTTGTTATTTTTCTTGTGATTTACTTATGGTATGTATCTTGTACATAAATATCTTTCAAAAATATTTGTATATATTGAAGAGTACTACCCATTTGCCTTGGACTCTTGAGATTTCTGTTTATTTAAAAAGTGGTTTCCCACTCAAATATAATACAAAAAAAATCATAGTTCATTTGTTCTTCAATGCTTCAATGGTTTTATTTTCCACATTTAAATGTTGACATATCTGGAATTTATTCTAAGATGGGGAATCGGGGTCCACCATTTTTCCAGGAAAAAACTGTACAAATTTCCACCAATACGCATATAAACTATCATTTTTTAATGGTGAAAATGGTTTATTTAATATGCAGCAAGACAAGGGCAGCAGAGTTGGTACATCCAGTTATAAACTATCATTTTTAAGCAGTGTGAAATATCATATCTTTCATATCTTGAATCCCTACATATTTGGATCTATTTCTGAATTTGAATAGGTATAATTGCTTTCTTATATCTATATCCATGCCAATACAAACTATTTAACTTTCTATAGTTTTGAGAAGTGCCTTAATGTCTGGAGGAGTTATCTGTTTTTTATAGGGCAATTTGAAAGTGTGTAAAAAATTATAAAATTAAACACAAATCTTTGACCCACTAATTCCATTTCTTGAATTTTTAAGAAAAATTTAAAAGTAAATATGATTCCAAGGTATATGAATTACTTTTCCCAAGACCCAATCATAATGTAGTACAAATTGGCTCCACAGTAATAGTAATTCTGGGGTGACCAGCCATTGGTTTGAGAAGTAAGAGTTTCCTAGGGTATAGGACTGTAAGAGCTAACACCAGGGAATCTCAAGTTAAACCAGATGATTGGTCTCTCCCACTGCCCACCTACCAAACTACCCAGATATTTTTGGTTTTTATTCTTCCTGTTCCTACATGGTCTATAACCTGAAATATTCCTCTCCATAAATATTTCTGGGAGGTCCCAGTTCCATGTGTGCTCACACGTGCATGTTTCATATAGACACAGGCATGTGTTCACCTCAATTCCTGCTGACACTGCTACTATGCCACTTTCAAGGAGCTCCCAACAGATGCTGCTTTTTAGAAAAAGGGACAGGAAAGCTGATGGAGATCTGGCAGTCAAGATTAGCCTACCTAATGGTGCACTTCTCTCCAGTGCTGTGTGGGTAATGTCTCTGCTCCGTGCTGTTCCTGCAGGGGCCAGAGTCTCCACAGGTGCTCCCAGGGACATGCACCACTGTGTGGCTCAGAGATATCCTCATGGACCCAGCATCAGGCCATAGTGAAGTGTTCAAGTGACTGGGTGGTAAAGTGGAGGTATAATAAATTAGAGAAATTCTAAAGCACTGTGTTTTATATCCCATGGTTCACAGAGTTTAGAGACATGGATGCTATCGTTTTTAATTACAATTCGCTCTTCCGTGGATCACAAATATATTCCAGGGGAATCTCGCCCAGGGGAGACTTCAGGAAAGCTGCTGAAGTAGACAAAATCAGTCCTTCCCCTCAAGGCTGTATTGCTGGTTCTGAGATTTTATTAAGGGCTGAGCTAATCTTGCTGACTCTTTTATCCCATAATTGCCTTTGAGGAGTTACCTCACACTCCCTGCAATTAGATTACCATGTGACCAGTTCATTCAATATACAGGCATGGCCAGAAACACTTAATCTCCTGCAGAGAAATGGCTTAAATTCCATTACACAAAAAGAATTTTTTTTAGGCTGGCTGGCATCATGAGATGTTGAAACTATGTGCCCTTATTTTGACTGGTTACCTGTATTAATTGGATGTTTTTTTCCATAAGTATTGAATGCCCTTAATCCTCTATGTCGGAAAGCATTTCTTGCGTTTATGTTCTTTTGTGGCCATACACGTTAGACATGCCTCATAAATCACTTTTAGTAGACAGTCTCCAGGAAACTATCTGAGTTTAGGGGCAGACAAGCCTAAACAAAGAAGCGACTTGTTCATTAGTAATCCTCTGTCCATGGGATACAAAGCAAATGCTCAGTCAAATATTTGCTGAATGAATCAAGGAGTAAATCCAAAAACTCCTTCTGTTGTCACATTCTTTCAATCCAAGTCCTTAAGACACTCAAATAGCTATAAAGACACTTATACAATAATGATTATTTTTTCCCTAGGATAATTCAAGAAGGGGAATGTTGGCTATCACCATTGTTAAAGAGCACTACAGCTTTAGGAGTAGTTTGTCCTGCTGGTTGGTTGAAGCCATGGAGTAAGTTAAAAATTCCTTGGATAAAAAGGTGTTGAGTCAAACTCACATTTGTGCCACATGCCAGGGAATAAGAGCTTGAGTTAGACCGCCTGTGTTCAAATTCTGGCTCTGTCACTGAGCTCTGCAAAGTTAGGCAAGTTACCCAATCTCATTGCGGCTCAGTGTCTCCATCTGAAATATAGGAAAATTATACTTGTTTTTATTTTGATGAGTGAGGAAAATGTGATAATTTATATACATTGCTTGGGAGAGTGTCTGAGAGAGAGACTACATTGAGGTTTATGAAAATACTACTACTAATAGTAATAATAAATACAACAAAAGTATTGTTATATAATAGAATTCAATATATAATAATAATATCAAATTAACACTGTTATTATATCTAGATGAGGGGTAGAGATGATTCTGAAAGAAGAATCTCAAAGAATATGAAAAAGAAATGACTCATGGAGACTCTTACAGGAGCTTATAGCAGTAACTAATGATTCTCTTGAGGAAGATAAAAGCCTTAGAGACTGATATTCCAGCTTCTCCTTCGGTGGTAAAAAATCACTCTATATTCCTTTATCTTCCCTTCTCTTTGTCTTCTCACCAGGTTCTTAGGAGAAAGATCTTAAACAAATTAAATTTAACAGATTTTAACTCAGCAGAGAACAATTCACAAATCAAGTAGCCCCAGAACCAGAATAAGTTCAGAGAGACTCCATCGCTGCTGTGTGGTTAAAGAAGACTTATGGATAAAAAAAAAAAAAAAGGAAAGTTATGTAAAAAAAAAAAATTGGAAATAGGGTGCAGAAACAGCTGGACTGGTGTTTGCCTGATTCAAACTGGTTTGAACAGTTGGTTGTGTGTGATTGGCTGAAACTCAGAGATCGGCACAAGAGTAGGTCAGAGCCTGTTTACATTCCAGTTAGGTTTCCACTCACTATGCACAAAGAAACTTTCAGGCTGAACTTAAATATGGAAAGAGGCAGCTTTAGGGTAAACTCAATTTAATAAGCTTAAGGTTACCCATCAGGGACCCCATCCATTTCTCTCTCTCTCTCTCTCTTTTTCTCCTCCCTCCCTTTTCCTCCTTTGGTGTGTGTGTGTCTGTTTTCTACTTACCCACAAGCAGCACCCACAGAGTTTTTCTGCATGATGGAATTAAAATGTGCATGCGAGGGGGACCACGCAGTCTGAAATTTCTGGCTGATGGACAGCATCAGGGATGGATTTCAGGACTGATCTTTGGGGAAATGAGACTCTAGGAAGACTCCTTAAGCGAGTGGGATGTCAGAGCTAGACAATGTAGGGAACAGGGTATTTTTATCATGTTTCTTAGTACCCAACTGGAAGATCAACCATCACCTCTTCATAGCAGGAAGCCAGTGTCACCACAGGATCCTGCCTACTCAGCCTCTAAGAGCTGAGTGAGCACCATCTGTCTACCCAGGGTGGTTTCCTAACAGTGACAAGATCCAGGCTCCAAGGTTTGAGCTCTTTGCCAATCTGCATCGCTAGATGGATATGCTGCGCCTTCCACTACCAAGTTTAGGGTAAGAGATGAGTGTGGCAACAGGAGCTTCGGATCACTGCTTGGGCTGAGCTAACCTAACATGTGGTCAAAAAAAGAATTTTGGGGTTAGACTGAGCGGTAACCACAAGTGGTGCTGCTAACACCAAGGGCAAAGCTGCAAGCGAGCCAGAGCCACAGGGCCAACAGCTACACCAGGGGCTAGGAGAGATGCGCTCTGTGACATTGGTAATGGTCATTCCAGTGACTAAATACAAAGATGGTGCTCAGAGCACTAATATGTATAGGTTTCAATTATTCTCTGTAGCCTATTTGGAGTTACAAATTTTAGCACGGAAGAACAAAATTAGCAAAACATCATCAACTCAGTTACATACTCCCTAAAGCAGGTGGAACTCACAGGTTACATTTTATACTTTAAAATATGTCTTAAAATATTTTCAGCATATTTAAATGTATAATCAAAAATACCCCCTCAAAAACCTAAATTGGCCTCAGTTATCTTTAGAAAAGTATTATAGAAATGTAGAAATAATGCTGTTTAAAAAAATAATATTGTGTAATCCTTCCTTCTTCATGATCTTTGAGGTTCTTTGTGAAAAATCACCAAAAGATACAATATAAAAGAGAAAATTTTCTTATATTTTATTAAGTCTATGAATACGTTCATTTAATGTTGTGTATATCTCTGAACAAAAACTAGAGTTTCTTGTTTATTTATAAATTGAAGCTTATAAATAGGAAACCTATATTGAATGCTCAACAAAATAATTTAGTGATACTGAATTTCTTCATAATTCTTAAAATTCAGTCATTATTTTCTTAAACTAATTCTACAGAGAAGTGTATGTTGCTATCTTTTTGTTCTTGTGGTTATCTGTCTTTAAGCATGCTTTGTCCCTGAGAAACTATACAGTCTTAAAAGCTTTAAATGTAATAAATTTCATTTATTCAGCAAGAAAAGTGAGGAAATCAGGTGATTTACCCATAGTTGTCCCACGTTCCTTACCTTGGTCTCCAGCACTTTCCAAAAGCATATGGTTGGTCTTACTTTAGACTTCTTTGGTAGGAAACAACAAAATCTTCAAAGTAGCTCATGCAAACAAAAATAAATGAATGAAAAAGGGATTTATTAAAAAGATACTTCACAGAATCCAAAGTGATGTTGAAGTCCCAGAGTTCAGGTAGAACAGAAGTCTCTCCAGCCCTGCCATTCAGTAGTTCAAATTGCAATTCCCAGTCCTATGTCTTCGGTTCAAACTGTTGAAGGAGGGAGCCTGATTGAGCCAGCTTGGGGCATGTTTTCATCCCTGGTCTGGTAAGTTGTAGCCAGTAAGGTAAGATCACATGGTAGAGGAATGTCTGCTCTTTGCGCACTCTATGAGGTTTGGAGTTGGGAAGAAGTTCTAAAGAGAAAAGTGCTTGGGCTGCAGTGACTCCTACAAATTTAAGGAATCTCTCTATTTATTTGTTTTTTCCCTCCCAAGGTTCTGATTTCTCAGTCTTGGAGTAGTATGGAGTAGCCACTTCTCTTTACTAATACAGTAACCAAGTTTTCTCAAACACTTTTGAAAACCTATAATCAGAGAGGTTGTCATTTATTTAAATTTGCAATATATGGCAACATTTATTACATAGCTGGCACTGTTCTACACATGTGAATGGTGGCACAACAACCCAGTACCTTCTATAATTTTGACACTAATGGCTGATTATTCCTGAATAACTGGCATTAAAGGTTGCCAAGGGTGCAAGATTTAATGACATCTCCAAGGTTAGCACTGTCACAAAAGTGACCAACTTGGATCCCAGAAGCTAAACTACCTGTGCAAAGGCAAAAGGACAAATATTAATCTGTGGCAAGGCATTTGTTGCAAATCATTGTATCATGGGACAATTAAATGATAATTTTGTTACCCAATTCAATTCTGCCAGGAAGTCTAGCCCTAGACTGGACATGTATCAGGCCTTAAGCACATACTTTCTGTACTAATTGACTTGATACTTTATTGTTTCTAGCAACTCATTAAATCTAGCCTTACAAATGGTCAAGTAAGAGTTAGATTTCAGTTTCAGGTAATTATTGCAAATGGCGCGCATCATTCCCAGGACTAACAAATTATGTAAGATCATAATTAAGCAGGCAGGATTTAAAACAGACTTGCAACAATGTTATCCTTGCAAATTTTCTTTAATGTCTACCTCTCCAAGATGTTTACTAACTCATATAAGACTCTTCAAAATTATGGCCTGGCATTGTGGCGGGTGCCTGTAGTCCCAGCTACTTGGAAGGCTGAGGCAAGAGAATCACGTAAACCCAAGAGTTTGAGGTTGCTGTGGGCTGTGATGTCAACAGCAGTCTACCCAGGGTGACAGAGTGAGAGAGACTCTGTCTCAAAAAAAAAAAAAAAAGACTCTTCAAACTTGATATTGTTTTTAAGAACATTCTTTTACATGTTATTTTCCCCTGTGACTTGATGGTTTAAATTTAAGGAATCTCTCTATTTATTTGTTTTTTCCCTCCCAAGGTTCTGATTTCTCAGTCTTGGAGTTGTATGGAGTAGCCACTTCTCTTTACTAATACAGTAACCAATATCTGGTTGGTAGCTTATTTTATTCCTTCTTGAGAAAATGGTTGTGTGAAAGTTAAATGATGTGAAAATGAAATGAATTCACCCTGTTTTTTCTTACTAGGATAAACTACAAACACAAACAAACAAACCAAACAAAACCATCAGAGATTCTTTATATCATGAATTAAAAAGTCAAGTCAAAACTATGACTAGATAAATTCTACTTGACTTTCCTAAGACAGTCCTTTTCAATTTTTGAAATTCAGGCTGAATACCTCTAATAACTTTCATTGCTCAGGGTATTGTCTGATGGGGAAAGATAAGTTTATTTATAGTGCGAATAAGTGTGTATGCTAGTGTGAAGGTATAAAGTATGATGTCTAGTTATACCACTTGTCACTTGTGCGATATTTGTAGCCATCCAGACAGAAATACCCCTTGTTATCCTGTAATAATAAGAAGAGTACAGGGGAAGATAGTTTCTTTCTGGCTTCTCCTTATACCTATATAACCTTGATTAAGACATTCAGAATTCATCTAGTCCTTTTATCTCTATATGTGGCAGACTCAGAATGATAACTCCTATCCCCAATAAGTCACATCATCCTAGTTTAATCCCCTCTGTGTGAATGTGGGCAGAAACTACCCCATGCTTTTAACCAGTAATAGATGACAAAAGAGAAAGGATTTTGCAAATGTAATTAAGGTCCCTAATCAGTTTGATTTTGAGTTAATCGAAAGATTATCCCTATAGCATGACCTAATCAAGTACATCTTTTAAAAGAGGGTATAGCTCTTCCCTGAGCTCAGACACTTAAAGAAGCAAAGGTTCCCTACTTCTGGTGTTGAAGATGGGCCACCAGCACCATGATTATACCCTTGTGAGACCAAGCAGAGGACACTGGTGAGCTGAGCCCAGCCTCCTGAAGAACAGAAACTGTGGGATAACAAATAGGAGACGTGTTGTTTGAGCCATTATGTTTCTGGTTATTTGCTATTTAGCAGTTGAAAACCAAAATGCCATAATAACACTATCTGAAGATTATTTCACGGTGATGACAAAAGGATATATATTTGTTTGATCTTAAAATGACTAAACTGAAGAACTTCAGGAAAATCTTATTCAGTACATGGTTTATTGACTACAAAGTAGGTTTGGGTATATATCCAGACACTATCCAGGTAGTGTCTAGGATGAAGCTTGTGTTTCTGGATTTTGTGACTGTTTTGCCTGGCTTCCCAGGGAGACTTGTTCCAAACGACCTATACTGAAATGTCTACCTCTTATTTCATAGAGGTTATGCTTAGAGCACAGTCTTGAGTCTTCAGCAGTTGGTCCCTAAGGAAGGCTCTGCTTCCTACTTGTGTGTCTCAGAAAATGCTGACAGCTGACTTTATAAATAACCCATAATGACTTTGCAATGCTATCATTATACAGCTCTAATCAGATTGCTTTGCATCAGACTTACTTCAAGGACCATGCTTCCTTTAGCTAATTTTTCTCTGCCACATTTAAGATTTTGTTGTATGTTGACAGTGGCAGAGGAAGGATATTCCCTTTGTAGGGAAAGTAACTTATTATGTACATTTGGAGCCAAAAATAAATAGTTCACACATGTGGATGCATGATATTTCCTGCATTACCATCTTAAAAGTTCTAACCTCACTAACTCAGAAATATGATGGTCTAATTATTTTATTCCTGATACAACTTCAACAAACAGAGCTTTACTAAATGATGAAACAATCAGGAAAAGAATTTAGTACATGAACTGACTTGGGCAACCAAATTTTACTGTGCTCATAAAAATGTGGATAAACACTTTCAAAACTCTCAAGTACTTATAGTGATAATGAAAAACTACTTGAAACTCCCTACAGATATGAGTACTCAGGCACTTTGCTCAGTTTTAGATTAGAATCTGACATGCTTTTCATTAACCATTTCTTTAGTTTCATAATCTGATCATGTTGGTTTAATTTTTGAACCATAAGATCTACGGAGGTCTGACAATTCAGCTCATATAATCATCCTAGAAAAAGTGCTACATACCTTCTTATTGATCACCTTTGAAATACTCCCCCTTAGGAAGCTGTTTACTAAAGCCAGTGCCGTGCCCATCCTTCAAAGCAATTTTGGAATTTTTTTTCTGGAATGCCATCAGAGCTATCATTGTACAAAGATCTCACAATTAAGTTCATGAACTTGCCACAGTACTTATACATTGGAAGAACTGTACGGACACCTTGGTAAGGCTTCATAACCTCGATATATCAGTGTCTGACAGCTGGGCTTGTGTGGATGTGGGAAGGTGTCTTGGTGAGTGGTGTTCCTCACTGTTGTTGTGTGTTTTTGTGTGCCTTAATGTGACAGCTCTGATGGTCATTCAAAAAAATAAATCCCAAACTTGCTTTGAAGGGTGGACTAGGAGCTGGCATTGGTGAGTAGCTTCCCAAGGGGAGTATTTCAAGTTGACAGTAATGATCATCAACATCAAGGTACACAGCACTTTTTCAAGGATGAGTTTGAGAACTTCGTCATCAAGCCTGCTATGCACAAAAAAGGAAAGCTTTTCTAAATACAGATGCTTCACAAACTGCTTTTTAAGAGTTGCATTAAAATGTAAAACATTGTTTTTCATTTCCATTTTCATTTCCAAAATGTATATTTCTTTCCATTGTCCTACCTTTAAAATAAGATGTAAATAAAGTAAAGTGTATTTGCAAGGCTGCTTGCCCTTCTATCACCACCACCCCCCAAATGCTAGTCATTTCCTAATGGAAGTAGCGCCCCCTAGTGGATAGGGTTGCAATAACGTTAACTAATCCTCCCAGCACACACATGGCTTTTCTGAAATTCACAAACATAATCATTTTAAACTGTAAAATTCTGTGGTATGTCTAGTATTCACACGTTGTGCACCCACAAGCTCTCTCTAGTTTCAAAATTTTTTCAAAATTATCCCATGACCACTACATAATCCCTTCGTATTCTCTCCTTTCTCCAACGTTGGTAACTTTAATCTATTTTCTATTCCTAGTGATTTGCTTATTCTGGGTATACAATATAAAAGGGATAATATAATATGTAACTTTTGTGTTTATTTTTCACCTATCATAATGTTTTTGAGGTTCAGGGCACGTATCAATATTTTATTCCTTTTTATGGCTGAATAACAAACCATTGTATGTATATACTACAATTTATCTATTCATCTATTGATGGGCATTTGAGCTTTTTCCACTTCTTTTAAATTATGAGTAATGCTGTTATAAACATGTTTGTACAAATTTCTATGTGCACACATGTTTCCATTTCTCATCATCTACCCAGGAGTGCAATTGCTAGGTCATATGGCAATCCTGTGATTAACTTTGAGGAATTACCCAAAATGGCCAACTAAGGTACACCTGAATAAAGTTTTCTAAACTATTACCATGTTTTGTCAAGAGATACTTGTTAGTATGGAAAAACAATGGTAATAGCTTCAAAACCCATCATACCTTCTTTTAATAATGTTAACCCTTTGTGTAAAGCCTTTCTAGAATTGGACATGGAGTGATAATCCCTTTCAGCACCCTAGGGATTGGCACCCTCAGGATGTAGCAGTTATAATAAGTTATAATAAGATTTGTCTAGTTAAAAACATGCATGGGTGAACTTACGTATATCAGCATACTGTTTGAGTTGTCCCATCCCACACTTTACTATTTTAAGTAAAGATTAAAGTTAAGATTCTCTCCTTTTGTTGAACCCTTTCCATTATAACGACCATGAGGCCTTTTATTTCAAACAAAGGGTATTCAGAAAACAACTATATCAACCATGGAAAAAAATTACTCACCTTCAAATTTGATATTTATAAGTCTATAGTAATGTTGGATTTTTGCATATTAAAACCCAAAGTTTAGAGAATTGAACAAAGTAGAGACCTCAGAATGGGAAGTTCCTGCCTATTCTGTGAAGGAGAAAAGTTAACAGAAAAGGTAAGATGTGAGCGACACCTTCTCTCTCCCTCACAGTCAAAACTAGAACTGGTGGTTGCCAGTGTTGGTTAACTTTGACGAGCAGAGGTCACATTCTGCCCTTTACAGAACATAGACAAAGGAAATTGCAAGGTGCTGAGGGAAGACCCACACTTAGCTTCTTGGTGCTGTCAGAGGCTGAGGCAGTTTTCACAATGCCGCGTGATGTGCTCCCAACACACAGAGGATCCAGAATTGTTTTGGAGTTCTGGAATGAAGATGGGTAGCTACAAAGCAGAGCATGAAAGTACCAGAAAGACCAGTGGAGCAGTGATATCTGGAAGCAACATTTGTAGAAGGAGTTCCCAGCAAGACACCACAGGACTTCTTTCCTGGGAAAGCCACCCCTGGCTACCCAGTAATTCTTGTTCATGGCAAAGCAAATAAATGTCAGAGAGGGAACATGGATCTCTATAAATCAAATTCTCATTTAATTCTTTCGTTTGTTCCGTACATATTTTCTCATCACTTAATGAGCTAAATAAAATCTTTCACATTTGTTCATTTTTTTATTTATGTGAGAATCATGGTTTTAGGTGCTTCTTTAAATTATAATTTTTGCAGAAGACAATGAATATTACCCTCAAAATGCTAAAATGGAAAATATATTACCTTTCAATTCTATACTTAGTGAAAATTTCCTTCAATATTGAAACATTGAAAATAAAAGCCAGACATTTGGAGAAAATTAAATGTGAGAGATTCAATAAAAGCAGACCCGTAATAAAGGAAATATTAAAGAGAGGTGTGTTTTTCCCCTTAGGCAGAAGGGAAATAATTCATACATAAGTAGGAAATGCAGAAAGGAATAAAAAGCTAAATATTTTTGGAAATTTAAGTGTTTGTGACTATATACAAGTAATAATAACAATGTCCAGAGTTTAAACTATATGTAAAATGAAAATATACAATGATAGCATAAAGGAGAACAGGAAAGAAATGGAATAAATGTGTTCTTATGTCAGAGCAATGTCAGGAAAGGAGTAAAATATGAATTTATTTTGCAATTTAATAAATTTCAGTGGAATATTTAACAGTGAATTATTAAAACCTTCTGCACACTCAGAAATAAAACAAGCTAAGTATTATACTATACTTCTTCAATGTTATGATATAATGAATTTTCAGTAAGAAAAGAAAATTAAAATCATAGTAGGAGGGATAGAAAGAACAAAAATTAATAAAATAGCTGAAAAATTATAGAGAATATCAAGAAACCAAAAACTGATTTTTAATGCATTTATAATATTATAGAGCCTCTATATAGCCTAATGAAGAAAAAGAGATAAAGCACAAATTTGCAGTGCCAAAAATGAATGAAAAGATATGCCACAAATTTTAAAAGCATAGCAAGGGAATATTGTAGACAAATTATGCAGCAAATTCAACAATAATATCTTAGATGAACAAATACTTGGAAAAATGCAACTTGTTAATTTTATAAAAATTAAAGAATTTTAGTAGTCCTATACTTGTTTTAAAAAAAATTTGCATCTTTATTTAAAAGCTTTTACACAAAGAAGCTTTAGGTAGCTTTCATGGTGAATTTTATCAATATTTTGAGGAGAAATAATTTTACTGGTACACTCTTTCAGAATAAACACTTTCCAACTTGTTTTATGCAGTCAATATTGTCCTGATACCCAAACCAGACATATTATCTAAGAAGAGCACTAAAAATAGGAAAGCAATGTTAAGAGACATGGAAAAACAGAACTTTAACATACAACCCTAAGTAGTTCCAGATGGAGGGTATTAAAAAATATGGAAAGAGATGATTTTTATAGGGCTAAAATCTAATACTTTTCCTGGAATTTTTTAATTAAAGATATTATAAATGTACAAATCCTCAAATTATACTAGCATATATTTTGAGTCAAATTAATAAAAATAATTTCATAACTAAACTCATAAAATTGAAAAACACCAACATAATTATAATCTAAGCTATATAGTTTTTAAATGGGCCTAATATAAAGTCATTTTTAGGAAAAGAAAAATGAAGTCATTTTGCAACCAGCAGATCTTACGAATAGCATCCGTAAGAGATATATTTTTAAAAAGAAATAGAACACAAAATGAAGAAGTTGCAGAAGCAGCAAACTGGAGGAAAGAAATTAATTAACATGTAGGTTTAAATAAGCACTGTCTATAAACCCACAAAGATAATATTATTTTTAATTTCGGGGTCTCAATCAACAGTAAACAAAAATAATACAGAAGAGGTGAGTGATGATACGTAATTGGCCTAAGAAACTATTTTTCCACATCAGGGTACAAATGATTATAGTTTACCCGGTTAAGCATGGTAAAATTTAAGGGTAACCACTTATGAAAAAAATGAAGGAAAGGAGGGAGAATGGAGAGAGGGACAGAAGGAAAAAACAAGGGAGATGATGTGTAAATTCCAGCAAGAAAGGGGGAAAGCAAAATAAAGAAATCACAATTAATGCAAAAGAACAAGAACGGAAAGGAAAAATAAGGCAAAAACTTACAAAGTAAAAATCACAAAATAAGGTGATCAAAATAAAACCAAATACATCTTCATATATAATAAATGTCAGATAAATTAAGATGAGCTACTAATATAAAATTTCAGATGGGATTTCTTTTAAAGCCTGTGGTCTTTTAAAGTATATATACTATACTCAAAGAAAAGAACAAGGAAATCTTTAAATAAATAAACAGATACCTGTAAAATAATAGCAAAAAATTTGCAGGACGGCCATAGTACTAACAGATCAAATAGGAACACATATATCTGATTTCACTGATCATTCTACCACTTAAGAATAATCAGTCACTCCTCTTTGTCCCCAGAATCAATCCCAGACTCTATGGCATGACTTTCAAGCTTTTCCACTTCTGGCTACAACCTTCCTTTGCGTAGTTATATTCATCTCTGATCTCTCAGCTCTATCACAAAGCTGATATACAGTAAACACTCAGATACTTATTTAGTTCAGATAAAAAAAAATACACGGATGGATCCATGGAATCCTTTTTTTTATTTACTTGCACAATGTTTACTTCACCCTTCTCGAAGGTATCTTTTCTTAAAAAAAAATTGGGAGGGGAAGCATATTTCTGTTGCAGATCTAGCATATCAACAAGAAAAAATTCCTTCTCTCACATCTTTTTCCTTCCCTTTTCAAGGGAAGGAAAGACAAGTTATGATGCTTGCTATCCCATTTCTTAGACTTTCCTTTCTTCCCTACTTTATCCTTTTCCTTCTCTAAACCCCACTCATCTTCCCTTTCTTCCTCTCATCTCTTCTTATTCATTCCTACTTATTGTACATTGGTCTGTATTATATTTAGAGTTCAGGAAAACAAGTGATTGTGAAAGGTGCCCTGAGAATGGAGAAGTTGAGAAAGGAAGATTTTCCTCTCTAGACCTGATCTGACAATGACAAATAGAATGTATGCTTGATGGCTGGCCATCATGAGTCCAGATTAATGCCAAATTCTGTAATAGGGCATGTAGGATTCACCCATGGGGGCTGGTTTATGAAGTTATATTGGTTTTTTAGGCTACTCCCATAGTCATGCCACTCTGTATACAATGAGAATTATTGGAGTACCATATTGTATGCATATATGGATGTGTAATTTGAAGAAACCCCTAAAATTATTGTAATAGAATTCCCTTTCCATCCACTACTGTCCTAAAAGAGAACCTCTAATATAAATGGATCAAGGTCAATTTCTCACACTAAAGGATAAATCCCCCAAAAGCTATCAGATTAGGATCCTCATTCTAATGAGTACATGATGAGTTCTATAATGAAGTTCTGAAGGGAACAATTGCATCTTACGTAGAATTTTTTGTTTCCTGTTAGGTAAAGAAATTTTAGCTCATTGAATCAGCACCACTTGTGAGACTCAAAAAAAAAAAAATTAGATACTTAAGTCTCTCCTCCAAAGATATGAGGTCAATTGGTCTGGTCTTGTTCAATCACTGCCTGCCTTCCTTCCTTCCTTCCTTCCTTCCTTCCTTCCTTCCTTCCTTCCTTCCTTCCTTCCTCCCTTCCTCCCTTCCCTTCCTTTCTTTCCTTTTCTTAATTTTTTTTACAAATCCTCAAATTATACTAGCATATATTTTGAGTCAAATTAATAAAAATAATTTCATAACTAGACTCATAAAATTGAAAAACACCAACACCAACAGTTTCTCAGGGAATTCTAATACACAGAGCTAAGAAACATTTCTCAAACTGTTCAGAATTAAATGGGAAAAACACATAGGTGCTGTTTGGTAATTTAGTTTATATATTATGAAGAGTTCCAAGTTTTCTTGTAATTTTTGTTAAGGAAATTGTAGAAATGGATACAGAGATGTTATATGAACCTGAAAGAGTGATAGCAAATTATTAGAGGGTCCAAGTGAACAAAGTCATTGTCCACAGACAGTAATATGCAAGACTTTTTTTTAAGTAGTAAAGAAACAAGAAGAATATTCTGAACTAAAAATACTAGGAGCTCAGGGAATAAATGGAAGAGTATATAGAAAAGTAGATCAGGAATACATAGGGAAGGGACTGAAGCAGAAAAGTGAAAAACAAAGCAAAACAATAGGTAGACAGGAAAGAGAAAGGATGCACAACTTAAAATGTTAGTCAATTTTTTATTAATTGTTGTAACTTTCCACTACTCTACCTGATACCATATCCAGGTTTGGGGCCAATATTAAAGTATTTATCCAATACATTCTTCTGAATTAATTTCCATTCCATGAAAAAATTTAAAGAAGAATTATTGTATTTAATGTGCACTTTTTACATTTTTTCCAATAGATTATTTTTACATGATAGAAATTTACCTTTAAATGGCATTTCAAAGGTAGAAACAAAGACAGAACAATTAAATACAAAACAAAAGCAAAACCTTTATTCTTTTGGCTTGATTGTAAGGTGGTTTACCGTTCTTTATGGTAATAGCATTTTCCTGCATGCATTTCACCAGCACACTACAAGTCAATAGCTTTAGTATAAAGAATCTACATTTACTGTTGCTTGTGAAACACAAAATATTTTGTTGTAACTGGTAATAATAACTTCACTACCTGGTTTTGTGGTGGGAGGGGAGCTTGGATCCCTTATTACATTGAATAGAATTCTAGTGCCATATGGATAAATAAGAATAAGATCTATCTGTGTAAACAAACATCAGAAAAGAATGATGATTGCTGAATGAAAAGGCTAGGTGGAAACATTTGATTCAAGCAATGCCAAGAATATCAACTGATTTTTCCTTAAGCCTCTTTCAATGATAAGGCATTACTATTTGAAAGGAAATAAACGTTGAATTCAGTTTGAGATTCGTTTCACATTGAAATGAGTGCAAGTTTACAGTACTAATAAAAAAGCAGAAACCTACACTGCATCTTAGTCCTTGTTTTCTTATTTTGTGAAGTGCTTTAATTTAAAAGTGCTAGGAACAGAAACTAACAGTAGTGACTGTGACATCAATCTGAAGATACTTTTAATTTCTCATTTTATGTACAAAAGGCTGAAAAATAAAATAAAATGAACTTTTTACAGTATTTATATATTTTTAGAAAACTCTAACCATATATTTTAAACAGATTTAAGCAGCTTGCAACGTTTGTACAGTCAGGCTTTTCACCACAGAGTGTTCAATTAAGATTGGAAGAATAAAAAGCAAGAAGCTCTTCACTGTTTGCTGCAACCTATTGCTTAATGACATGAAGAATGAGGTCCTGGTAGAACAATTACCACTGTTTCACTTTACCACTGACATATGGCTTCCCATATTAGACTTCTGAGCAGTGGAAGGAATAAGATACAGCAGCATAGGCAAGATAAACATGCAGCAGTGACAGCTTCAAACTATAATGGAACCAATTATATCATATTACCTGTTGAAAGCTTGCAAACTATACTTACTGTGGTACATATTTGATGCAATAAATACTGTGCTTAAATCATCATTTGTGTTTGCTCAAACATGCACCACTGGGTAAAATTACTATTTACAAAGCGGACTTTTATTTTTTAAATTGACATATATCATGTCAACCATACCAAGAGCAGAAGATGGCTAAACAATACTGCAGGAAAAAAGCAGAATCAACTTTATAAAGTGGCGGTGGGGATGTTTTTTGGTCAATTCAGGTTTTTTAGAAAGGACTGATAGGATATTTTTATTTTATGCCAAAGGACACTTATCAAAATGTTATAGTCATGCTGCTGGGACTCTGAATGACTGTGTAATGGTATGTGTACACCTGTGTGTGTGCATGTGTGTATACATATATATGTATATACACACACATATACATATATACATATATACATGTACATAGAATGAGTTATGTAAAAATAAAACAACTCTGCAATGTTTGTGATTGTATGGAACATGTACAGGCACATTAAAATTTTTCTGGATGAGACATCTTAAAAATATGAATAGCTATTTAAGCACCTCAAAAATCTAAAAACATCCTGAAACAAGAAGTAAACACTTTCCTTTTGTGATGCGATGTTTTTTCATGTGTGAATGAGAATTGCAGCATGCCTTCATTTAAAATAGATCCAGTTATACAATAGAGAAATGTAGAATTCCCTCCCTGTAATCCCTCTCCCCAAACATAAACCCATTTACAAAAATAGTCACATATAATAGTAAACAACCTGTGAATTAAAAAGAAAAGTGATAAATTCACAGCACACATTCTGTAAAAATATGGCAGGTGTGGTAGTTAAAACATAAACAGTGGTGACAATTACTATCAAGTGTCACATGTTGAATTTTACATAAAAATTTAACTTCCCTCCCCCTTTTAAATTGGTTCCTATAGTCTGAGTAGCCATTATGTCTCTGCTCTTCAGCAGTGTCAGCTGGTTGTGAAAATAGAAACCTCCTGTCAATACTGTTTCTCTAGTTTATTGAGTCCCAGTTTGCTGACCAGAGGCCTCTGTCTTGTTATAGGCACTGACCTTAAGTATACATTTGTAAAAACAGTCAGTTTGGCATTGACCTCCTGTGGGAGTCCTGTTGACACAAATACACCACCATCACAGGCTGTAAACAATTTATCACGAAATGGAATATTCTTTCTTTCTTTCTACTTTTTGCTTTCCCTGATATCTTTCCCTTTGTCTTCCTTTTCTGATTTGTCTTTTTCAAATTTTTCTTTTTCCGGTTTGGTCACGCTATCATATGAAGGTGGAGAAGTGGTGGAAGGTGTCATATCGGTTTTCTCTGGAGTTGAATTTTCGTTTAGTTTATCAATGAGGGGATCTTCTTTGATAGGTGTCCCATCACATTCTTTGCCTTTGTCTTTCTTATATATGCTTGAAACTTTTTTAACTTTTTGCTTCAAGAGGTAGCGTCTGTAAGCCCTCTGGATAATGATAGCAGACACTTCCTCTTGTTTGCGTTTCAACGTGGTTGTAATGGGCTCGTAAGAGACTTTGGAGGGGTTCGAGGCCATGAATCGCTCTTCCATCTGTATTCGAAGGGCATCCATCTCTCCACTCTCACCCAAAACACGCTTTGTGAAAGCAAATAAAATGTCAAGGCAGTGGATCCGGTCACCACTGACCATAGGCAGGTCCATGGCAATGAGCTGGACTTTGTTCGGTTTTGCTATGAGAAGAGGAGGATCCAGGGCATCTGCAAAATCAGAGAGCTTGGAGAACTCTATAAACTGGGTGGCATCGGGATCGAACTTCTCCCAGACCTCGTAGAACATCTCGAAGTCATCCTCGCTCAGGGGCTCTGCACTTTCTTCAGTAGCAACACTGAAGTTCTCCAGGATGAC
>CAUYON010013039.1:0-19232 GCA_963573935.1 Arctocebus calabarensis
TGATGGTCGCAGGGCTCTCCAGAACATCATCCCTGCCTCAACTGGTGCAGCCAAGGCTGTGGGCAAGGTTATCCCTGAGCTGAATGGGAAGCTTACTGGCATGGCCTTCCGTGTCCCCACTGCCAACGTGTCAGTTGTGGATCTCACCTGCCATCTGGAGAAGGCTGCCAAATATGACGATATCAAGAAGGTGGTGAAGCAGGCATCAGAGGGTCCCCTCAAGGGCATCCTGGGTTATACTGAGCACCAGGTTGTCTCCTCTGACTTCAACAGTGACCTCCATTCTTCCACCTTTGATGCTGGGGCTGGCATTGCCCTCAATGATCACTTTGTCAAACTCATTGCCTGGTATGATAATGAATTTGGCTACAGCAACAGGATGGTGGATCTGATGGCCCACACGGCCTCCAAGGAGTAAGAACCCCCAGACCACCAGCCCCAGCCAGAACACGAGAGGAAAAGAAAGGTCCTTAGCTGCTGGGGTGCCCCTGTCTACTCAGTCCCCCACCTCACTGAGAATCTCCCCTCAACAGTTTCCACACCAGACCCCCTAAAGAATGGGTGGGGCCTAGGGAGCCCTACCTTGTCATGTAACATCAATAAAGTTCCCTGAATTCAGCCAAAAAAAAAATCTTCTGGCTTGGGGCCTATAGCTCAGCAGCTAGGGCGCCAGCCACATACACTGAAGCTACTTGGGAGGCTAAGGCAGGAAGAGTGCTTGAGTCCAGAAGTTCAAGGTTGCAGTGAGCTATAATTAGGCCACTGTACCCCAGCCTGGGTAGGATAGCCTGGGTAGACAGTGAGGGGGGGAAAAACCCACGAAAATCAACTTATATCCACACAAAACCTGCACACAAATGTTTACAGCATTTTTATTCACAATTGCCAAAACTTGGAAGTGGCCAATATGTCCTTCAGTAAGTGAATAAACTGTGATGTATCCATACAATGGAACACTATTCAGTGATAAACAGAAATGAGCTATTATGCCACAAAAAGATATGAAGGAAACTAAATGCATTTTAGTAAATGAAAGAAGCCAATCTAAAATGGCTACATAGTCTATGACATTCTAAAAAGGAAAAACTATGGAGACAGTAAACAGATCAGTGACTGCCAGAAGTTTAATAGGAAAAAAAGGATGAACAGGTGGAGCACACATGATTTTTAGGGCAGTTCAACTATTCTGAATAATTTAATGGTATGTGTTAGTATGCCTTTGTTGAAATCCATAGAATGTACAACAGCAAGACAAAGCCTAAACTACGGACTTTGGGGGAATATGACCTGTTCATGTTCCACTGTTTTAACCAGGTACCACTCTAGAGGGAGATGTTGATAGTGGGGAAGGCTGTGCATGTAGGCATGAAGGCAGGAAGTATGTGAGAACTCTGTACTTCCAACTCAATTTTGCTATGAACATAAAAAAAGCTCTAAAGTCTATCACTAAAAAAAAAGAGAGCATTACTAAATTTCATTTAAAAGACTTGTTTTAGAAGTCAAAGTTTGTTATAGCCTTTCAAAAGTATTAAAATTGGGGAATATTAGTACCAACAAAAATTGTCCTAAGGTCAGCTCTGAAGTCTAAATAAGCAAGGCTGACAACTGTGTTGGAAAAAGCAACTAAAAAGTAAAATCTTACCAGACAGCCTAACAAGCTAAGGTCCTCTATTAACATAGTATTAAAATATTAAACTAGTATCAAATGCTAATTGTTGAGATTTGACTAGCTACTGAATTTGAAAAACATAAACAGAAAAAAACAAAAACTCTTATGCCTAGAAGGACTGATTCAGCCCACTAACCATTAAGTGTAGCTGGGGTGTTACCAACTGTCCCAAGCCCCCTAGGCTGTACTCCCAGGAGGTAAGAAAGGTAACAGGAAATTCTTCGCTTCCACAGGGAGGGTCAGGCAAAGTAGTGGTGAGGCAGGATGGAGCTGAGCCTCTGAAAACTCTAGATATACTCCCCAGTCCCATCCTTACCCACCCCATCCCATCCCTTCGGGAGCTCAGCTAAAACAAGAGTCCACAGCTCCAGGTTTTGCACATGCAAATTTCATCACTGATCAGCTTTCTGGATGTGGATAATCAGTGATGAGGGACACAGCCTAGAAACTGTATCTCTATATCTTCCCACTACGGAAATATCACCTGTGGAAAAAATGGCCAGTATAATTTTCAAAAAAGCGTTTAACATATTCATGGCATCAATATTACTCAATGAGATAGCCTGTCATTATAAAATGACTACAGTAATAAAAACATCGATGTTCCTACTTGGCAGAATTCTATAGAATCTACTGTAAAACTGATAACACTGGTTAGTTATTTCAAGCAAACTCACTTGATCTACAGCTTTTTAAATTCAGAAATTTAACTTTTATCAATCAAATGCTGACTAGGCTTTAGGGAACTGATTTGTGCTAACCAAATTCAACAAAACTACTTTATATCCCATAAACAACCACATGTACATTTTCTCTGAACACTATTTTTACCAAAACAGAGAGAGTAGATTTCTGCACAGGGCCAAGTGCTCGCAGAAGACTAGAAACCCAAAGTTGCTTGGTAAGCACAGAATTAGAACAAACGAGAGTTGAATATCCTTAGCAAGATTTCTATCTAATTATGGCAAACTGCCCTTCCCTAGCCAACAATTTTAAAAATAATGGTGAGGGTGGCGCCTGTGGCTCATCGAGTAGAGCGCCGGCCCCATGTACTGAAGGTGGCGGATTCAAACCCAGCCACGACCGAACTGCAAAAACACAAAAATAGCCGGGCGTTGTGACGGGCGCCTGTAGTCCCAGCTACTCGAGAGGTTGAGGCAAGAGAATTGCCTAAGCCCAGGAGTTGGAGGTTGCTGTGAGCTGTGTGACGCCACGGCACTCCACCAAGGGCGATAAAGTGAGACTCTCTCTACTAAAAAAATAAAAATAAAATAATAATAATAATAACAATAATAATAATGGCTAGTTGTCTAAAATTAGAATACTTTCTCTACCAGACAGGACAGAAATTAAATTTTAACCTTTCACATTTCTCCTTTTTCAATATTCTTTGTCACTAAAACTTTTGTTATTATAATTTCTTACATGAATTACATGGCACAATCCCCTTAATCTCACAATGTTTGTTGCCTTTAAATCACAACATAAGAATGGGTTAAAATTACTCCTTTTTTCTTTTTTTGAGACAGACCCTCAAGCTGTCACCCTGGGTAGAGTGCTGTGGCATAACAGCTCACAGCAACCTCCAACTTCTGGGCTCAAGCCATTCTCCTGCCTCCCAAGCAGCTGGGATTACAGGCGCCTGCCACAACGTCTGGCTATTTTTTGGTTGTAGCTGTCATTGTTGTTTGGCGGCCCGGGCTGGATTCGAACCCGCCAGCTCAGGTGGTATGTGGCTGGCACCTTAGCTGCTTGAGCCACAGGTGCCTAGCCTAAATTACTCCATTTTTGAAACAAAGTCTCATTCTGTTGCCCAGGTTAGAGTACTATGTCATCAGCCTAGCCCACAATAACCTCAAACTCCTGGGTTCAAGTGATCCTCTCATCTTAGCCTCCCAAGTAGCTGGGACTACAGATGCCTACCACAGAGCTCAGCTAGTTTTTCTATTTTTAGTAGAGACAGGGTCTCGCTCTTGCTCAGGCTGGTCTCAAACTCCTAAGCTCAAGTGATCCTCCTGCCTTGGCCTCCCAGGGTGCTAGGAAGCCACATTACAGATGTGAGCCACCACACCTGGACTACTCCATCAATTAAAGGTTTAGTTTCCTAACCATGGCTCCAGATTTTGGGATCGAAGGATCCTATCTGATTAATTGAGCTTTAGCTTTTAAATTCATTTCAAAAAGCAATTAACATTCCAATATCTTTCCAGTTAAAACCTTATCTCCAACTGCTGGTTCTGGTGTGTACATACATTCCTTCCAACAAATGTTTATGTATCCATGCACAAGTTCAGACTTCTAAGTATTGAAGGGATGCAACAATAATTATATGCTAAGTAGACTGCCAAAGACAGCAGGGCTTTCAAAGGTTTTAAAAAGTTTCCCTCCTCCAGAATGTTTATTGCAGCCCAATTCATAATTGCTAAGTCGTGGAAGAAGCCCAAGTGCCCACTGACCCACAAATGGATTAATAAATCGTGGTACATGTATACCATGGAATATTATGCAGCCTTAAAGAAAGATGGAGACTTTACCTCTTTCATGTTTATATGGATGGAGCTAGAACATATTCTTCTTAGCAAAGTATCTCAAGAATGGAAGAAAAAGTATCCAATGTACTCAGCCCTAATATGAAGCTGATTTATAGCTTTCATATGAAGGCTAAAACCCAATTATAGCATAAGAATACAGGGAAAAGGGCAAGGGAGGGGAAGGAAGGGGGCAGAATGGGTGGAGGGAGGGCAATTGGTGGAATCACACCGATGGTGCATCTTACAAGGGTACAGGTGAAACTTACTGAATGCAGAATATCAATGTCTTCATATAGTGATTAAGAAAATGCCATGAAGGCTATGTTTAACAGTTCGACCAAAATATTTCAGATTGTATATGAAGTCAGTACATTGTGCCCCATGACTGCACTAATGTACAAAATTATGATTTAATAAAATTATTTTTAAAAAAAAGTTTTCCTCTTATCCCCATACCTTTCTTCAAATTCCCCTTGCTTCCTCCCCTCAAAGGCAAGCATTTTAATGTTTATAAGTATAATACAAAAAATAATTTACATTAAAAACCCTTATCTCCATATGCAGAAAAACATAAGATCCAGGACTGGTCAAGAATAAACAAATATAGAATTCTTATTATGAATAATCTTTTGGAACTAATAACTTTTGTAAGTACACTAAACTCCACAACCATAAACAAGCAAACAAAAAGCAGAACACAACTTTTAAACAATAAGAAAAATATAATGCCAGGGTTTAATAAATGTAAGCGAGACCTTATTGCCCCGAACAGGTGACAGAGAAAATCAGTGAGTAAAAGCTAGTCAACAGAAGCAGGAACACTGAAAACAAATGTGGCAGACATGGGAGAGGGACTGGAAAAGGCATTAGAGCAAGGAGTCGGCATCGTCTGCTACCAGGAGACTCCCCTGTCCAAGACAGCTCAACAGGATTACCACTGAGATCACAAAGTAAAAAGAAAATGCTACAGAAGGAAAAGGCCACCAGGTACTCCAAGGGAACTCTCGTTTCCCTGAGACTTTCAGCAAGTAAACAGACTTTTCAGGGAAAAAAAGGAGAAATGCAAGGGCAAGTGAGGTTTGAGACTGTTTTTTTTTTTTTTGAGACAGAGCCTCAAGCTGTCACCCTGGGTAGAGTGCCGTGGCATCACAGCTCACAGCAACCTCCAATTCCTGGGCTCAAGCGAGTCTCTTGCCTCTGCCTCCCAAGTAGCTAGGACTACAGGCACCCACCACAACGCCCGGCCATTTTTTGGTTGCAGCCGTCATTGTTGTTTGGCGGGCCCGGGCTGGATTCGAACCCGCCAGCTCAGGTGTACGTGGCTGGCGCCTTAGCCCGCTGAGCCACAGGCGCTGAGCCGAGACTGTTTTCATTTTTTTTTTTTTTTTTTTTTAAAGACAGCCTCAAGCTGACACCCTGGATAGAGTGCCGTGGCATCACAGCTCACAGCAACCTCCAATTCCTGGGCTCAAGCGAGTCTCTTGCCTCCGCCTCCCAAGTAGCTGGGACTACAGGCGCCCACCACAACGCCCGGCCATATTTAGGTTGCAGCCACCATTATTGTTTGGTGGGCCCGGGCTGGATTTGAACCCACCAGCTCAGGTGTACGTGGCTGCCGCCTTAGCCCGCTAAGCCACAGGGCCAAGCCTGTTTTCATTTTTTAAGGTCATTTCTTCTGTTCTCCCTAAATTAGACAAAAGCAATCCAGACTCCAAAGTATCTCTTAATTACATCACTTACCAACACTCACAAAGCACAATCTTACCGGACACTATAACTGAAAAAGCCAATCACTCAGTAACAACTAAAATCAACAAGCCCTTCCTTCACTGGCTGGGCAGAAAGTTATTCTATTTTCTGTGTTTAAATCTTCAGTGCAAGGTATTAGGTGAAGAATGACGTGCTGGGATCTCTAAGAGGAAAAGAATTGTTTTTTTCTGCATATGCACAAATGTTCTGAATGCCCAATGATTTTTTTTCTATAGAAATTTTTATCAAAGCTTCAGTAACTAGTAGTCAAACCTACAATATTAGAGAATACATCCTCATGATGAATTGGCAGAAAAGCAAGCAAGGCAAGTGGCAGACTGATTTTGCTTGGATGCAGGATTAGATGAGATATTGTCTGGGTATATACAGTCTTCTTTCTAAAAGTCTATAAAAGTCGTAAAGTAGGACATGCTGATGAGTGAAGGTTAGTATTCAACCATCATAGAGCTAGGAGAGAGAGAAAGGAGGCTCACATCTCCCCTCTTCCCATCCCAGCTGAGCTCCATTGTTGCCCTAGGTTGATGGACAAAGACGGCAAAGGATGACAGTCATGGAAAACATTATGGAACATAGTACAATTACTGAGGTGCTTTTCCATGTTTCTCATTTTTTCATCAAAAAGCCCAAGACAACACTCTTTTGTCCCTACTTATAAAAATTAAAAATAACAAAGCTCAATTAGACAAAGTGTTCTTATTTCCTACTTAAGGATAAAGGCAAATGAGTTGAAGGCATTAATATAAAATGTGCCTAACAATCACAAAAAAACTTAGAAAGCACACAGCCTTCCAAAGGGTGAGTGGATTCTTCAAATGCACCCTTCTTTACCATTATAGAGGCATATTTATACATTTACTGTTGAAAAGGAGTTGCTGAAGAAATAAAGTTCTCTTTTTAGTTATAGCTATAAGATCTGGTAAAATAGCAGAACAAGATTTTATGATCCATTACTATAATAGCTGCAGAAACATTCATAGAATTGGCCGGACAGCATGATGCTCAATCCACTGATTTCAGATGTTCCAGTGTGCTGAAAGATTAAGAAACTGTTACTATATTCTAACTCTTCCTCTCCACATAGGAAGCAGTTGAGAATCACAGACCAAAACATTTCAACTACCCAGAATTTGAGCATTTATTTTGAAAGGAAATGAAGTTTTAAAATTCCCCTGGGATGTGAGAGAGTTTTTCTTCACCAACTGCAAGTAACTACTCATTCCAACCACTGTACTATACAAATTAACACCACGCCTAAAAGGGGCTAACTGTAGAAGGCGTGAATTCCCCATGTCGAGGGGAAGGAGGAAGGGAGGCCAGATGAAACTCCACTAAGACTGTGAGTTAAAAGTATAAAAAAGGCTAGAACGAAAAAGATAACTTTTTCTAACTCATAAAATGTCAAAATCCTCTATAGCAGAGGGAAAAGGTATTCTGTGTCCAGCTCTTCCTTAGATAAGTACTCAGCCTCCTCTCCATTTATAAAACCTGCAGCTCAGGCTCCGTATTGTACAATTATGTGCATGGAGAAAATGTCCTCTCTGCAGTCTTTCACATCCTGACAGTTCCAGCTTTAGAGGAGGACCCAGCGAAGAGGGGGGAGTGTTTCATAAACCATGCTTAAGGGGCTTTATTGCTTTTGTCCTCTATTAATGATCCAAAAGTGAATCACAGACTATATGGTGAACTTTTATGATGTACCTTTTAGACAGCAGCACTTGTCCTACACACGTAAATGTCATTCTTGAACTCCAAATACTCAGCCTTTCCTATACAGTAGATTCACACAACTTAAGAGTATAAGAAGTGTAATGAAATTCATTGCTTTTCTGTACAAAAATACAATATGAACAAAAATTTATGCATACTCAATGACACTAACCTGTAAGTGTATGAAAGATAGATGTCTAGTGCTACATATTCCATTTGAATAATTCCACAATTAATTTCAATTAAATTTCTCTTTAGAACAGAAAAATACTTTACAATTCACTTTATGAAGCTAGTCTAACTTTGATGCCAAATCATATAAGGGCGAGATGAGTAAAAAAAGTATAGGCCAGTAACACTTGTGAATATAGATGTAAAAATCCTGCAAATTAAATCCAGCAATGTAATATTTTTAGTTCTAGAAAATATGGTTATTTTCTAATCTATGCCATTGATTTTTTTGTTATTCCTAGTTCCCTGAAAACATCTTCAGACTTGTCCTTTTTTTTCCTTTGAGCATAATAAACATAGATGTTTTATAGGATGTGTCTAGTAATTTCCATACCTGAAAACTGGGTGTTAGCGTCTCCTGTCTGCTATTTTGCTGGTTTTCCTTCATTTGCTGTTTTCTCTCATGTCTGCTTGTTTTTTGCTATGTGTTGGACATTATATCAGAAGACATAAATATAGCAGTACACATATATGAATAATCTGAGGTATGAGGCCTAGTATCGTTAAAAGAATGTTCAACTGGGCTCAGCGACTATAACTCAGCAACTAGGGCATCCGCCACATACACCAGAGCTGGTAGGTTGGAATCCAGCCTGTGCCTGCCAAACAACAATGCCAATTACAACAACAACAACAACAACAACAAATAGCTGGGTGTTGTGGCAGGTGCCTGTAGTCCCAGCTACTTAGGAGGATGAGGGAAGAGAATTGCTTAAGCCCAAAAGTTTAAGGTTGCTGTGAGCTGTGACACCATAGCACTCTACCGAGAGCAACAACTTGAGACCCTGCCTCAAAAAAAAAAAAATAAATAAAGAACGTTCAATTGCTTATGCCAGGCACCCGGAAGCAACATCAAACTTGGCTCAACCCTAATCCAAATTCAAGGCTGAGTACCCCATGAATTATTCAGGTGACACAAAACTAGCTCAAGCCCATTCATAGCATGGTATGTTTTTGTTTTCCCTTTAAGATGATGAAAGCTTTTAGAGACCTAGTAGAATGACTTGAAAGGGTTATAAAATGACCTATCTGTGAAAGCCTCTGAACTCTGACTTTATTGCCCTTATCCTTGAGGCTGCCAAAACTCTTCTGGCCATTTCTTTCTAATTGAAAAATGTGCTCAAAAATGTACTATTTCTTGCCTTTTCCAAGACTTGTATCTATAAACTCCTACCTACTTTGCTAATTCCTTGAGATATACTTTTGCCCCTCAGAAAGACTGTTTTAAAAAACCTACCTAAGTATCACCAGAGGCAGAAGTAAATTCTCTCTAGCAACATATAACAAAAGATAATGGATTATGCTCAAGTAGGGCTTATTCTAGGAATGCAGGATTGGTTCAACTTTTAAACATGTTAATGTTTAAACTTTTGTTTCAGCAACTTTTAAAATATGTTAATGTTATTATCTTATAAATTAAAGAAAAAATATTTTCATAGGCAACAGAAAAGGATTTGATTAAATTCCATATTATTTTACAACCCAAACTTCAAAAAACTAAGAATAAGTGAATGTCTTTAACTGAAAAAGTTAACTTCTTTAACCAAAAACAACAATGACAAGAAAACAACAAATCTTTAACAAAATCATACTCAATGGCATGATGATTCCCTTTAAAATGCAAAACAAAGATGCCTACATCTTTGACATCATACTGGAGACCCTAGCCAAAGCATTAAGAAAAAGAAGTTACATCTGTAAGAATTAGAAGCAGCCAATAAACAAGTTAACAGATGCTCAGGCTCTTTAATCAGTGGAATAAAATATATAAACCACAATACGATACCATTGTAAACCTACCTGATTGGTAAAACTTTTAAGGTCTCTCAAAATAAAGTATTATCAAATATATAAGCTAATAGTGAGCTTTCCACCATGTTTCTATAAAGGCAGTCTTCCCTTTGCACCTTCCCTGGGTATGCTGCAACATTCTTCTGACACTGACCACCTGCAGTCACTGTTAGACGGCACCGGTTTGCGGTTTAGTCCTTCATAGGACTAAATTTGTTCGCAGCCACACTTCAGGAGTTCCCAGGCCCTCCACTTTTGACCAACTGGCTATATTTGGGGATTCCCATGGTCCCAACAAGTACAAAAATTTGTAAGAACAACTCAGATAACTACTCACAAGCCAAATGTATTATGGTCTACATAATACAGATCAGATCAGAAACAGCCAAATTAAGGCACACATAGGACAAGGTCTGAGAACAAAGTGAGGACACAGAGCCCTCTCTTCATGGAATTTGAGCGTGTTACTCTCCCAGCATGCCAACTGGGAAGCGCCACCAAGCCTCACCAGAGTTTCATCAAGGTTTCACTACACACTGTGACTAATTAAATCATGGACCATGTGACTGCTCTCAATCCTCAATCACAACTCCTACCTTCTCCCCAGAGTTCCAACCCTCTAATCACACGATTGGGTCTTTCTGGTGACCAGCCCCGATGCTTAAGCTAGGGACTCACTAGGAGTTACTGCATCCATATAACACATACACACTTGTCACTTAGAAAGTTGCAAATGTTTCTCAGTCACAAAGCTCTGTGCCAGGAATTTGGGACAAAGGTAAGATACAATATTTATTATACAACACGCAGTATCACTTTAATACTCTTCAGTACTAAAACTTATATACACTACAGATTTAAAAGATTTTGGAGGCTGAATTACATTTAATGATTTTATGGAATAATAAACTTCACAAAGCAAATCACAGCTGAACATCTGGTACATATCCAACTCACACAAAAGGTAAGGACTGACATTTACATATCTGAGTCATATAAAATGGGTCTATCTCTCCATTACTGTACAGTCAAATAACATCTTCTAGGTCAAACTCTACAAGTAGTATTTTTTTTCTTTTTTTTTTTGAGACAGAGCCTCAAGCTGTCACCCTGGATAGAATGCCGTGGCATCACAGATCACAGCAACCTCCCATTCCTGGGCTCAAGCGAGTCAATAGTGTAACATAGTAAATTGCACACAAACTTTATGGACACCTTGTATATTAGATTCCTAGAGTCCAGTGTAAGGAAGTGATCTTCAGACGATAGTAAATGGGATAAAGAGAAAGTACATAGGTCAAAAGTAAATATAAAAAATAAAACTTCAGTTTCAATACTATTAAAACACCAAGCAATGAAGCTACAATGATGTCCAGCTGACTATATCCTCAAATCTGCAATACCCCAAAGACATTCATTCACCACACCCAAGTATATTCTCTCACAACTCCAGGTTTTAATAAAACAATATGGAAAAATTCTCTTCCACCATTTCCCAACTTCAACTGAGGCATTCACTCTGCCACACCCACAAACGGTGTTACAAAAGGAACACAGTGTTGAAAACCAGAAACCAGCAGGAGAGTGTCCCCATCTGTCAGCTCTAAAAAAGCAGAGAAATACACCACAGTCAGCAAGCAACTTCGGAGTCTAAGATATTCAAAGAGCTGTCTGCAGACTTTGCAAGGACCACTTGAATTAATGTCCCCATGGCTCACAGTCTTTGGAATGTGTTGTAACAAGATTTCATCTACACTTAGCAGCTCACTATGGTCACATTATCACTAACAGTGCCCCCAAATAGCAAACTTAAGAGTACAGAAAGCTGAACTACTTATATGCTATTGTTTGTTCTTAGCTCTAAACAGTTCCTTTAATCTTTAAAGTTAATTTTTTCCCCTATTTTAAAAAAGCATGAAAATTCCCCATGGTCATCCAGACATCTGAACCATGTCTAGGACAAATTACCTTTTACTCTAAATAGAACTCATTTCTTATTTATGGCATTTACGTTTTATAACATAACACTGTCAGAGAATATAGAACCACTGTTCCAATATTAGATGCCTATAAGCCTCTGGTCATAATATTTTCATCAATTGATCGATAACCTTGTTTTATGTGTACTTCTTTTTAAAGACATCTTATTTAATGTACAGTAGGACCTCCATGGTTGACCAGGTTCCTACACTGACCACCTCCTAAAGTTGACCTAATTTTCCCAGACCAGACAAGCACCACATGTACTTATCAGTACAGTAAGCTTAGTTCTTTACCTTGACCACCTGCATGTTTACCAGTTCGTTACAGTCCCTTAGGTGGTCAACTCACAGAGGTTCTATTGTTGATCCATTAACATTGATTTCATGGCCAGCAGTACTATAAACTCATGTTTAAACAAAGTTTGCCTAACACATGTATTTTTCCCCTAAGGCAAAAAGCCTTGTACTCAGGAACTCTAGACAGCACTTCTGCACTATACTTGGGGGTCCTTTTATAGGCAGTGGAATCACCAAGAAATAGCACAAAAATATAAAAAACATAGCTAAATAGACCAAGAAAGGGACACTTATTTTCAGCAAGAGAGCTGAAACATCACCTCCCTTGACTTCTGCTAAGGACTTGTGTGTTGGAGGGCTCAAATTTTTTAGTGCTCTAGGGATGTCCCCAAATGACAGCAAAAATGCCATGAATATAGATTTTGTGGTTACAAATAAAGTTTGGCAAGTAGGCAAATTGCAAACAACAAATCTTCAAATAAAAAAGACAAACTGTAGTGTCCACACATGTACTTTAAAGAGCAACTGCCACAGATACAGACTTGAGTCTTTCCAGTGTCCAGAAAAACAAAAACACTGACTGTACTAGACTTACTATTATTTTAGATTACAGCTATATCTGGATACAGTTTCAATTTTCAAGTGAGAAATCCCATAAGGTAATAGCTATAGAACACAGCATATTTTCCTCCACCCACATGAAGACCAAAGATTTATAACCTGTATAACTCCAAGTTATTCATTATCTCCCTTCTGCCATTAATCACCAACTCCCTAAGTTGACAACACACACACACCTCAACTTTCAAACAGAGAGACATTTCCTGAATCAGGCTTTTGTGAAGAAAAAAATTTGCTTCCTGACATATAAAATATAATTTCCTAAACAGCAATCTTTAAAAGTACTGTTACTTTGTATAGTGACACAGCAGGTGGCAGGCTGTGATGAAACAGGAAAGGAGAACAAATGTCTCCCACACACACACACCACTTGCAGACCACTGCAGGGAATACACCAGCACACAGTCCCACATCTTTATCATCCAAGCAGCCACTATCTCTCCTTTTACACACTGCTTTCCTCTACCACCTGTCTAGCAATTCTTTACATATCATCGACAGAAGGCATTTGCCAAGGATGACATTACAGTGAGAGAACGGAGAACTCCCACTTAAGATTTTATAACCCCACTGCATTCAAGTAGAAAACAAAAATCCCTGAATTAAAAAGTTATCTTCTCCTTAAACCCCAAATTAAAAAATAATAATATCTCAAAAAAGTTAAACCCTTTTTTTCTAACTACTTCCAGTGAAAAAGGTCTTCTTAATTGTCATTCACATACAGCATCTACTCCACCTACAGTTATACAAATCTAACAGGAGCTTCAATCTCACCACCCCAGAGATCAAAGTGTCCAAGTAAATACAAATGATGTACACCCTTGAGACCACGGCCCAGACAGCAAAGGAAGAACACAGCAATCGCGATCTCCCACAAAACTGGAAGCATCACAGAACACGTGGGCATCCACCAGGATCGTCATCATCCAATTTCTATACAGGTCAGAGTAGTGGCTAGAGAGCCAGGAAAACAGAAGGGGCTTAGCTCTTACCCCCTGAAAGAAGCACTTGTTGGTCCCTGTATGTTTACTCAAAATCATAACTATTCTAAAGTTGGAAGGACTAAGGTCCAAAGATTATAAGATTTGCAAATATAAATGCTCTATCACAGATTGAACCTTCAGACTGGAAATTTACCTCCCAAAGGGACTTTGGAGGGATGACTTATAAAATTACCCAAGTTTTAGAAAATACAAATCTGGTCATCTCATTGCCTTGTTCAGAATCTTTCAGTCATTTCCCAGAACACTCTGGACTAACCTCTAAAGTATGGCATAAAAGATGTTCATAGCCAAGTCTAAGAACCTCTTAATCTAATCCCACACACACCCTAATCCATCCCATTTATTCACCTGTCCACTCACTCGATCATTGTTTGGGTAATTATTTACAAAGAGTCTGTGTGCTGGGCACTGTGCCATCCCAAACTGCTTAAAATTACTCAACCAAGCCATTCTCTTTTCAGGCTCAGTGCCTTTGCCCATACTGTATACCTAGAACACTCTCCCATCTCTCTCTACTTCTACTTCTAGTTCTATGGGGATCCAGAGGTGGTGGCTGCCTGGAAAAGCATTCTAAAAGTAAAGTTACATTCTTTAGAAAGCAGCAGTAGCAAGACTGGCAGAGGAGACCTGCCATGGGCCAGCGTGGCACTCAGCCCTCCCCCTGAGACTCAGAGTAGCTGGTGCTTCCCCTGACGTTATCATACAACTAGGGCTTACCAGACTGTATGCAATATATTTCTAACTCTCACAACAATCTGGATTATACACCTTTGGAAGGAAGCATTCCCTGAAAGCATTCCCTGACATATCCCACATCTCTCTCTAGGCTTTCTATTTAACATATCTTTATTGCCCACTCCAAAAGTCACTGAAACAAAAATATACACCTCCAGTGAACTGGAACCTCCCTGAAGATGACTTGACTTTTACCTTTCCTAAATCTCCCACTGCACAGACACAAAGCTACATTTTTAATAATTAGGTTTTACATATTTGTATTACACATCTACCACCTTTCTTACTGTGAACATGCTTTAGCACAGCTATGATAATGAAACTCTAGACACATCCAAGGCACTTTTGATAATACGGCAAAAAACATTGAGTTAAAATGCATACATGCCAGTGTACAGAAGGACCTAGAGTCTGGACAATGAGACTAAAACAATTCAGTGAATTCAGAAGTTGGTGTAATATGCAATATAGCAGGTACACTACGGTTTGTAGTATGAATGTACATATTAAATTTCAAAATACATAAGCCAGGCAGAATCCTATTATTATTATTATTATTAATTTGAGACAGAGCCTCAAGCTGTCACCCTGCAGAGAGTGCCGTGGCATCACAGCTCACTGCAACCTCCAGTTTCTGGCCTCAAGCGCGTCTCCTGCCTCCGCCTCCCAAGTAGCTGGGACCACAGGCGCCCACCACAACGACGTCAGGTCATTTTTTGGTTGCAGCCGTCATTGTTCCTTGGCGGGCCTGGGCTGGATTCGAACCCACCAGCTCAGGTGTACGTGGCTGGGCCTTAGCTTGTTGAGCCACAGGCCCCGAGCCCCAATTATTATTTTTTAAAAAAATTTGTTGGTGGCAGAGTCTCAAGCTGTCACCCTGGGTAGAGTGTCATGGCATTACAGCTCACAGCAACCTCAAACTCTTGGGCTTAAGCAATTCTCTTGCCTCTGCCTCCCAAAAGCTGGGTCTACAAGCACCCACCACAATGCCTGGCTATTTTTCGTTACAGTTGTCATTATTTAACTGGCCGAGCTAGGTTCAAACCCACCAACCTCAGTGTATGTGGCTGGAGCCGCAAACACTGTGCTGTGGGTGCCTAGCCGATTTAAAACTTTTTTAAACACATAACATTACAAACTTACCACCAAGTCATTCTCTGTTAAGTCCCTTTTTTTTGAACTTTCTCCTAAAGTTCAACCAGTCCTAATAATTTGACCTTCAAAATCTGTAAGCACAATCCACCACCTGGATGTCATTTCAAATACTCTGGGATCACATGGTTCACTATCACATTCATGGAAAGCAATCCTTGGAAAGGACTTTGGGGGATTTGAGCAAACTAAGACCTAAAAAGGTTAAAAGCTCAAGATTAAGGTCACACTACCCTTGAATGACACAGTAGATATTTGAGTCCCTGTCCAACATCCTGTAGAATATGCTTTTTTCTATCAAGGTGCCAAAACTGAAGTCTACTCAGGTTTTTCCTATTACTGAAACTCACTTGTAGAGTCTATACTATAAGATTTGGACAAGGTCTTGAAACGCAATGCAAAACCTTTATACCTCAAACAGGCATCATCAAAGTAAGAAAAGCACAATATGACGTCATTACTTCCCACAAACTTTTGCAGTCACTGTTATGGCTTTATGACAATATTTTCCAACTTCCTTCTTCAAGTGAATCTCTCATTCTAGATATAGGCAAAACAAACAAAAATCTTAACAGGTATCTGATAAGCCCATTTCTTCTCCAGTGCCTCCAGTATCTCCAACTGGGAAAAGAATGGAACTTCTTCAATCAATAAGGCATCTGCAAAAAGCTTTTAGCAAACATTCAACAGTGAAACAGTAAAAGCATTCTCTCATTTAAAATCAAGAGCAAGACAAAGAAAGCCCACTCTATCTCCTCATGCAAAACCATACTCACTCACTGCCTTCACCTGAAGCCTCAGAAATTCCCTGGCAGTGCTCCCTTCAGGGCACATAACCATCTTTCCTGTCCATGGTTAAATGAGGAAAAATGGAAAGACCACAGCAAAGCTTGAGTTCCACCCTACACCATGCTGAGCCCAGTGTGGAAAGTCCCTTCAGTCTCCGAGACTCAAGCTTCTCGACTAGAAAATGGGGTAAATCATCTCAGTAACAAAGCATTTATAGAGTTCCTACTAGCTGCCAACAAATAAATGATGGTTTCAAGTACATATAAGTAGATACAATGTTATGAAGAAAAGAGCCACAGTAAAATAAGTAAAAAGACTTTGGAAAACAAAT
Source organism: Arctocebus calabarensis (assembly GCA_963573935.1). Classification (NCBI taxonomy): domain Eukaryota; kingdom Metazoa; phylum Chordata; class Mammalia; order Primates; family Lorisidae; genus Arctocebus; species Arctocebus calabarensis. The sequence continues at coordinate 16,611 of CAUYON010013039.1, forward strand.
GACTAACAATACTGTACGTGTTTTCTTGTACTTACTGACCATTTATGTATCTTCCTTCTATGGAGTACTCTATGTATTAGAATTCTGTACCCATTTTTTACTTAAGTTATTTTATCTTCTTATTGTTGAGTTAGTAAGAGTCTCATATACTCTGGACACTAGACCCTTATCAGATATGTGATTTGCAAATATTTTCTTCTAATTTGTAAGCTGTCTTTTCACTTTTTTGAGAGTATTTTTCAAAGCGTAAGAGTTGTTAATGTTGATGAAGTCTAACTTATCTATTTTTTTCTTCAGTTATCTATGCTTTAGGTCTTATTCCTAAATACCTCACTGCCTTATCTTTTATTTTTATGTATAAATATTAGTTCTCTATTTTTTGAAACTTTGGAAAAAAATAAGAGAAGTTAATTGTTGACTCCACACTGAACCTCAGAGTCAAAGCATTCTATAATAGACATATTCTTATTTGACAATGTGAATGTTACTTTCTTTGCATTACTATTATTATTATTGCTTAATACTTCATTGCAGCACTCGTCTAATTTCTTTCTGAATGTATATCTTCATTCTTTGTGAGGTTTTTGTTTCTAGTCCTTATATTAAACATTGTTATTTTTGTTAAATTTTAAGCCTTTTTAATTTTGTGAAGGCAAAAAGTAGAACCCTAATAAACACATGTATATGTAAAAATGAAAAAATTTTTAAAAAAGACACCACTGCCTGATCCAAGGTCATGAATATTTACCCTTATGTTTTCTTCTCAAAGTTCTATAGTTTTACCTTTCACATTTCGTCTTTGATCTCTGAGTTAATTTTTGTGTATGATGTGAGGGAAGAGTCCATCCTCATTCTTTTGCAATTGTCCTAGCACCATTTGCCCAAAAAGCTATTCTTTCCCCCATTGAAGAGAATGCTTACTATTCTTACTACAATTACCTCTGACTGCCAGCAGTCATTTTTTTGATACTATAGGGCCAGAGGATAGGGATGGGGTGTGGGGTATGATAGGGATGCAACCAATGAGGAGAGAAATCATATATTAAAGTTACTGGAACATGTAAAAGTTAATCTTCCTTACCAAATCTCTACTCATCCCTCAAACGGCTAAGATGACATAACTTTTAGAAAGCCTCTCCTAAAAAAAAAAAAAAAAAAATGTAAAAGACAAAAAGTAATAGATGTTGGCAAGGATTTAGAAAAAAAGGAAACTCCATGCACCATTGGTGGAAATGTAACCTAGTACAGCCATTATTGAAAAATAGCATGATTTTCCCAAAAACTAAAAATAGAATTATCATTCAATCTAGCAATCTAGATAACTATTTGGTATCTATCCAACGAAAAATAAATCAGTGTGTGGGAAAGGGACACCTGTACTTGCATGTTTATTGTAACACTATTCACAATTACAGAGCAACCAAAATCTTCATCAGCAGATGTAAGGACAAAGCAAATGTGGTAAATACACACAATGTATGTCCACATGAATAGTTTCAGACATAAAAAAAAAATGAAATCATGTCATTTGCAGCAACATGGAAGGAATTGGTGAAATGAGCCAGGCACAAAAAGACAAATACTGCATGTTCTCATTTACATGTGGGAGCTAAAAAAATTGAACACATGAAAATAGTGGAAAAATTGATAACCAAGACTGGGAGAGGTTAGCCAAGGTGCAGAAGGGAAGAATGAAGAGAAGTGGGTTAGAGTATAGACATTCAGGGTGGACATAAAAGTCACGTGCAGTTTAAAATAGTTTAACATAATAAATTGCACATGACCTTTATGTCCACTTTGTACAGAAGGATGGTATAAATGCATTGTTCAAGTGCAGAGTAGGATGACTATACTTAACAAAAATGTATTGAACTCAGGTGAGGAACACCATGAATACCCTGACTTGATCACTCTGCATTATATACATGTAACAGAATTTCTCATGTATCATATAAATTTGCACAATTATAATAAAAATGTTACAAATCATGAATGGATGTCATATATTATCAGATAATTTTATGGATCTATTAAGATAATATGATTTTTCTCACTTATTTTCTTACTTAGAATTATATCAAGTATTTTCAGACTATGACTTAACATTTGTACAGCCTAGGAGCGAAGAATAGATTTTACATTTTTAAAGGATTGTAAAATAGCAAAAGTAAATAAAACCAACGAGGAACATGTGATGCAGATTATATGTGGCACAAAAAGCCTAACGTATTTCTTATCTAAACTGTGCTGACCCCTGGATTACATTGTTCAGTACATACTCTAATGTTAACTCAGCCTTGCATTCCTAAAATAAACACAACGTAGGTGTGATTATTTTAAAAACACATTGCTGTACTCAATTTCTTATATTTTCATTTAGGACTTCTAGACCTATATTCTTAATTTAGATTATGTTGTAATTTATCTCTCTCATGCTGTCATTGCCATTTTTTTTTTTTATTGTTGGGGATTCATTGAGGGTACAAGAAACCATGTTACACTGGTTGCATTTGTTGGGAAAAGTCCCTCTTACAATCGTGTTTTGCCCCCAAAAGGTGTGGCACACACCAAGACCCCAAGATCCCACCCCCCTCTCTCTTTCCTTCTCTCTGCTCTTCCTTT